>JAOXYD010082672.1:0-12275 GCA_028565735.1 Pinacopodium congolense
ATAATAATAATAATAACAATGGTATTATTATTATTATTATTATCAATTAATAATAATATTTTTTAATTATAACAATAATATTAATAATATTAAAATTAAGAAGAATAATAATAATAATATAATTTACTAAAATAATAATAATAATAAGTAGAATAATAATAATTAGGATAATAATAAGGATATTTTAGTCTTTTTAGCTGTTATTCCTTTTTCAAGTTTATATTTTCAAACCAAACACTGGTATAAAAACTCTTTAGTAGTAAGTCAAACAAAGTAATACATATTTCATTCTATTCCTCGTCTTTTTTATTTTTAAGAATAACTATTCTATTCATTATCTATTCCAGTCTTTAAAACCAAACATACCGTTAATTTCTTTTTTAGTAACTAACTTTTGAACTCTTACGATCGTCCCTTTCCTTCTTTCCAAAATTATCTTGTCTATTCCAAGCTCTCACCTACTTATGCTTCCATCATGACTCTTTTTGCTTAGTCACCTAGCTAGTTGTATTAGAAAGGCATTATGTATAGATGAGATAGCAATCCCTGGGCAGGTTGGGATGGCCCAAGTATGTATGAAAAACCTTTATGTTGATTTTGTTTGTCACTTAATAGAAGCCGAATTCGTAGTTTTAAAAATGTTTTAGTTAACAATCTTAAATTTATTAAATTCTCTAATTAGATATATGAAAATTAAGTAAACAATTGAATAAATAATATTAACGATTATAAGAACAATAGAAATAATTTACAAATTAATACTTAAAAGTAAAAGAGAAAAAAAAGAAAAAAACAAATTAATTTATAATAGTTCAGAGATAAGCTCGTTCTCCCACTCCACTTTCTAACTCTTGTTTAATTATTTTATTATAAAAAATGACAAATATAAGTTAGTAATAATAATATTTTTTCAAGTTTCAAGGATAACTTTTACAATTTCAATAGCTCTTTTCCTTTTAATCTCTTAAAAAAAACACCTAAAAAGCATTTTATTTAATCTCATAAAAGTATATAAAGAGGCTCACTAAATACTTGAAATATATAAACACTTATACTCACAAAACCTTCATAAAAACAATTCCAAATTATGCTCATAAAACTCAAATCACTTGAATGAATGTTTTTAACTCTTGTTGGATAAAAGTAAAACTCTTAAAACACCTCTTTATAGGTGAAACATCTCAAATTAGTCATTTGTTACTGTTTTATAAGATTCTAATACATTAAATTCATTTGCCTATTGAGAAATAGTCATTGGATAGCTCATTCTGGACTTTAATGGCGATCAAAATCAAATATCAACAAAACAATTAACGTCTGTAGTTTATGTTGGACTACAACATGAGTTTTACAACGACGTTGTTGTTCTTCAAGTGACTCGCTGTTGTGAACTACAATATAGATTATCAACAGCATCGTTAGCCACCATTAACAGGGTCATTGATTTTTCAAAAGAAAAAAAAAATCAAAATGTGCCCAAAACTCGTTCAAACATATCCAAAAACAACCCAAAGTTATTCTTTGCACTTTAAGATGCTTTCTTAATTCACACACACATTAAAAATACTTTCCCAAAGACATTTTAAATTATTAAAAGGATTAATTCAAAAACTTCCCCACATATTATCCTTAGATTATGCAACCTACATATATATTCTAAATTAAGAATGCAATTATGCATGAGAAAGCCGTTTTTTTAATATCAAAATGAGATAAGCAAAACTTACAAAAAAATTTATAAACACGCAACTATAAATACTATCTTGAACCTCCAAAATGGAGTCTTCTTCAATATCAAATTCATAATCTTCAATGTATCTTGAAAACTCCATAAATAATTTCTCTCATATTTCAACCATATATTTATCTATCAAACACTTAAATAAAATTTCAGTATAGAAATTATTTTTTTATCATCAAAACAAGATAAAATCTTTTTTGGTTTAACAATCTCTCCTTTTTTAATATTACATCCGTTTGATAAAATATAAAGATATAAATAACCACATAGTATTTAAAATCATTTAACATCATATAATCATCATCCAAGAATATAGTCTTACTAATCATACCACAAACAACATAATTAAAATATTTCAAAATCAATTTAATATATTTAACTCCAAAATCATTTCAAAAGTTGAACATTTAGCACTAAATCAAAATACGCACCGAAATTCTCAAATTTGATTAAATTTGCCTAAATTTAATAGAAGTATACAACTATTTTCACAATTTCAAATTTTGACTCAAATCATGAAAAATTTATCCTCACACGTTTGTTTAGTAAAAATATTTGCTAATTAATGTATGGTATCAAAAAATTCTAGTTCAATATTTCCCTTTTGAACATGGTCTCTATTCAAGTGATATCTAATTTTTATATGTTTTATCCTAGAATGTTAAATAGGATTTTTTTGTGAGGCAAATAACACTTCTATTATCACACCTAATAGGAATTAAGTGTAATAGCTACTAGTAGCTATATACTCTGCTTCTATTGCAGACAAAGCAACATAATTTATTTATTTTTTTACTAAAACATGATACTAATGTATTGTCTAAAAATTGACACGCACCAGTTGTACTCTTCCTATCTAATCAACTACCTGCACAATCTACATCTAAATATCCTTAGTAAATTTTACAAGTGATTCTTTAAAGAAATCTATTTCTTTCTTTAATGAAAAAAAATTCATTTACTAAACTATCATTATCCTTAACTTTCTTTGATTTAAATTCAAATCTAAGTTTTTTCTTATTTTCTAATCTACATTCATCTAAGAATTTCAAAGTTTCCTTATGCCTAGTGCATAATTTCTTCTTCTTCCTAATCAAATTTTCTGGATATTACATTAATTCCTTATAAATATATTATATTTCACATTCATTATGATTACTAAAAGTAGAGAAGGAGGGCACCTTATTGTAAGCCATAAAACACCTATTCTCCACTTTTTTTTTTCTTCCTTTTCAAATGTCGCTTGGTCCACTCCATATAGCCTTCAAATCCTTCTTCTTCTTTACCCCTTTCTTTTCCTTCTTGTTGTTTTTTTTTTCATTGTCTTATAGGAGTGGACTTTACAATCTTATGTGACCTTTTTCATTACATTCAAAATAAGTACATTAGCCAATTTATTTTTAGAAAAGCTCTTACCTTCTCTTCTTCATGTGGATCCCTTTCTTCTTAGGAATTTTTTAAAGCTTCTTATAAGAAGCATGATATCCTTATTTCACTTTCGCTCATGGAGGGTTTATCATTACTTTCTTCTTCCTTTAAAACTTTGAATGCCAAGTTTTTCTTTTTATGTATGTTCTCCTCCTCTTGTCTCTCCTTCAATCTCATCTTGTATGTTAGAAGAGAACAAATAAGCTCATCAAGGGGGAGGAAATTAAGGTCTTTTACTTATTGTATTATGGTTATTTTGGCCTCCCATGAATTTCGTATAGATCTAAATATCTTTCTTACAATTTCTATATTAGAATGGGTCTTACCTAGATCTTTATAACATTAATAATGTCATCAAAACAAGAATATATAAAAGAAATGAATTCATCATATAACATATGAAAAATGGATAAGCATACTAACTTTTTTCTCCCTCACTTTTTTTGTTCCTTTGTGTGTAATTTTTAAGATATGATAAATTTTATAAGAAATTTCGTATATGGATACCCTATTGAATTTATTTCTACTTAGAGCATAATATAAAATATGCATAGCTTTATTATTAAAAAACACTAATTTTTCGTTATTATTATCTCATTCATTTTAGCTCTTAGGCACTATTTGGTTTCTTACGACTTTAAAAAGGCATTGGTGTCTGTTGTGAAATTATTTTCATAATTTTATACTATCGACCTTTATAAAACATCTCATCTTAGTTTTTCAATAAAGGCAAGCATTTCCATTAAAATAAAAAGCCCTATTATTGTTTTGTCCATTTAGACTAATGGAGGAAGCAAATGAGTTCATTATGTATGCTATTTGTGATCTTTCCTTACTAATTCACTATAATTACATTATGTAAGAACTAAGCTTTGATACTATTTATGGGTCCTATTTGGCATATAAGAGGGGGGTGAATTAGAGGCTTTAAAAATTTTCTAATTTAATGGTTCTAAATTCACCAAATTCTCTAATCAAATATATAGATACTAATTAAATAATTGAATAAAAAATATAAACAATTATAATATAAAAAATTTGTAAACCAATGCTTGAAAGTAAAAGAGTAAAGTAGAGAAACATACAAACCAATTTATAGTGATTTGGAGATAACTTCTTTCTCCTACTCCACTCCCTAAATCCTTGTTTGATATTTCAATAAAAATCATAAATACAAATTAGCAATATAATCTCTTTTCAAGGCTCAAGGATTATCTTCATAATTTTAATAGTTCTCTTCCTTTAACTTCTTAAAAAAAACACTGAGAAAGTGTTTTATTTAAACTGACAAAGGTGTATAAAGAGGCTCACTAAACACTTGAAATGTATGAATATTTATGCTTACAAAACCTTCATAAAAACAACTCAAAACTATGCTCTCAAATCACTTGAATGAATGTTTTTAGCTCCTATTAGATGGAAATGACACTTTGAAAATACCTATTTATTTGTGTAACATCTCAAACTAGCCATTTTTTAACTATTGTGTAACATTTTAATGCATTAAATTCATTTTCTCATTGATAAATAGTTGTTTAACAATTCATTTTAGATTTTAATGACAATTAGAATCGAACACCAATAACATTGTTCATGTCCACCATTAATGTTAGACTACAACATATGTTACATAATGATGTAGTTGTTCTCTAAGTGACTTGCTATAATATACTATAACATGAGTTATCAACGACACTATTAACCACCGTTAATGAGGCCTATTGAACTTCTAAATGAAAAAACATGAAAACTTTTCCAAAACTCCTTCAAACACATCTAAAAGCATCCTAACTATTCCTAATAATTTAAAACACTTTCTTAACTCATATACATATTGAAAACACTTTCTTAAAGACATTTTAACTTATCAAGAATATTAATTTAAAAACTTCCTCATGTATTACATCTTGATTATGTAATCTACATGCATATTCTAAATTATGAATGTAATTAAACATGAATGAGCTCTTTTTTATAAAAAAATGAGATAAATAAAACTTACAATAAAATTTATAGACATAAACTCATAAATTCTATCTTGTTCTTCCAAAATGGAGTCTTCTTCAATATCAATTTCATGATCTCCAGTTTAACTCCAAGAATCCATAAACAATTTCTCTCATACTTTAACTATATGCCTATCTATCAAACGCTTAAACAAAAAATTATTACAAAATTTGTTTTTTATCATCAAAACAAAGTGAAACCTCTTTTGGTTCAACACTTCCTAAATCAATCTCTTCTTAATGTTATTTTTATCTTGAGGCTGAATGAAGATGAGGAGATAATTAAGGACTTCTTAACAGTTCCTATTGATGGAAACCATCCCTAAAACACCAAGGTAAATCATAGAGAAAAACTAGTCATAAGTTCATCAAGAGTGATTACTTAAAGTCACAAACTGGGCATAAGTTCATCAAGAGTGATTATTTAATGTCAATAGGGCTTGCTAATGATAAGCAATAAGAAAATCCCAATAAGTTTGTCCTAATTAGCATCAAGGATGATCCTAATAAGTTTACGAAAAACAATTCCAATTAACAAGGATATCTCAACTATGCTAAATGATTTTAAACCCTCTATTTAGATTAAAAAATTATGTTTATAATGAAGTAAATAAGCCCCCTTGCTGCATACTAAAATTGGTGAATGCTAGAGAGTCTCTAAATACTTGTCTAATTGAAGCTATACCCATCGTACAAATAAGGTATTGGAAGAAGGAAAAGCAATAAATTCAGCTAGAGAGGGAGCCTTTTTATTTTAAGTAAAAGCACGAGAGGAATAAAATATCACCTAAGTTGGTTGAGGAGGTTAACAATACAATGAACCAAGAGGAGGAATTCAAAACTATTTCCAAATGAAGATATAGTAGGAAGAGCAAAGTTACTGTAATCTTTATCCCTAATTCCCTATATCATTGATTTTATGAAGTGTTAGGGCCTAAACAACTCAAAAAAGTAGAAAGTGTTGCATGCTTGCATCAAATCTATAAAAATTTTCATGGTTGATCTTCTTAAAACAAAGATAAAAACATATTTTGTCAAATATCTATAGTTCCTACAAAAGAATTGGAGGTTACTCTCTAACCATCACAATCATTATAATGGAACAATAATTGTAGCATTTGATTTAGAGATGATGTGTATTTCTCTAGTGACTTTAACTAGTCGATTGATTAATATGGAAGCCAAATTCAAACCAAGGAACACCAAGATCAACATTTCTATAGTATATGCAGCTAATTTTAGTTTTCAAAGGAAACTACTCTAGGATAGATGACTGGAAATTAGTAATAACATGGACTGTCCTTGGCTAACATTTGTGGATTTCAATTTCACCTTATTACCTTATAAAATAAAAATGAAACACACTAGAAGGAGACACCGTACAAAATTTAGAAACTGAATCTCAGATTTAGAAGTAACTGACCTTAGATATAAGGGTAATCACCTCACTTGGTTGAATAAATAATTGGGGCTTGGTTTATTAAAAAGGAAGTTTGATAGGGTTATGGTTATGAGGTAATGGTTGGATGAGTTCCAATAAAGTAAGATAATTTTGTCACAGCCACTAACATCAGACCACTACCATATTGAAGTATACAACTTCTCAACTAGACATAATGATTACTCCCCTTCAAAATTTTCAACCACCTCTCTAATTATAGGGCTTTAACATGGCTATATACAGAGTTATGAATGCAACATATGAATGCTATAAGCAATTTAAATGCATCATGAAGCTTGTTGAACCAGATGAGGTTCCAATCATGTGTTTGATGATGACAAAATATATTTGTTACTAACATTTGAGTTTTGATACATTAGAAAGCTAGATTGATGCATAAAGTGGAATAACATGTCTTGAGCCAAGGTAGAAGAGCTTTATGGATCGAGCATTAAAGAGTTAAAGTGAAGATTAAGAGAAAAAGATCAAGTTTGATTAGATTTAGGAAAGTATTTTTAAGTTGTAAGTTTAGTTTATCTTTATCAATGCTTGAATATAAGCTCACATTTGCATGTCATACTTGTATGAATAGTTTCATATAGGATTTGAATTCTAGTTTTAGTGTTTAATTGAATTTTTCTATGCATTGAAATGTTATTAATAGGTTTAGAATGCCACATTAATATAAAATTGCATAATTAAAAGATAATGTGATGATTTAAGCTAAAGTATATCTCTTGATGTGTCTAAAGGTTTTAAAATGTTATTTATCCATGCTTGAATTTGTCTAAATTTAACTAATATGTGAATTTTGATTTATAGAAGGTTTAGGGGATGATTGAAAAGTTCTACAGTTATTTAAGAATGAAAAGTTTTCATAATCAAGGCTAATTATTATGTTTTGAATCAACTAAATGTTTTTGATAATTGAAAAAGCCTTGATATATGTTTTAAAAGTTTATTAAAGTTGTAACTGATGTTAGGAATTTGTTTTAAGTGTTTTGGATTTATTTTAATTCATTTTTTGTACTTTTCTAGGACTTAAAATGGTGTGTGCACAAGACTTAAACAATATTATTTAAGTCTATATAATCCCAAGGTTAAGTCTTGACAGCATAAAGGCTAGTTTGACAATTTTAGTTTTTAACTAATTTTCTTCATTTTAACGGCTAGTAAACCTCCCTAATAACTCTATTAGATTCTTAACTCTATAAATAAGAGTCCCAAACCATTTAGACCAATCCTTATGCAAATTTATCAAAGATTTGAGCTTACAAATTCAAATTCATTAAAGTTGTCTTACTATTTTGCTACTCTTCTTTCATTCATAATGTTCTTGTTTTAAATCCATTTCTAGAACTACAAAATTTGTGTTTTTAGTTTATTTAGATACTCACAAGTTCAATGAGCTAACATTTGGATTTTGAGTGCTTATTTTGTCTTATTGAAGCTCACAAAATCACAAACCTTCAGACTATTTAGTTTTGTATTTTTAAAAATTTATACTGATTTTTTCCATTTTAATATGATTTTGGTTCTTTAAAATTGCTTTAATTTGTTGTGTTTTTTTATCTTCCAAGAAGTTTTTAACCCATTTGTATGATTTTAAAAGGCTAGAATTTTAGGTTTATAGGGCTGGAATGTTAACAACACATATTTTGACAGTTTTGCGTGCTCTTGGTTTATTTTTATTTCAATCCATCTTTTTCATGCTCTAGTTTCATTTTTATTATTGCAATATATTTTTAACTACTATATTAATGTTTTAATAGGCTTTCTATGTTGAATTTACATATTTTAGTGGATTAGAAACGTTTGTATTGAACCTAAAACATATATGATACAGATTTTGACAAATTGTATGTTCATGTGTTTAATCTGACTTTTTCATGAGTTAATTTCGTTTTTATTACTTCAATTAGTTTTTTTATGATCTATTAAAGTATTAGGTAGAATTTTATATTGTTTTTTATCTCTAAAAATTTCAAAAATGATTTTGTTGTTTGAGCTTTTAAAGAAACATCATTAAAATGGGTATTTTGGTTACAAAATTTAGGGATTTGTTTTGGTCAATTGGTTGTTAAGTGAAAGGCTAATCTTTGAAATTAAAAAGAGTATTGAATAGTTGATCTTAACCTATTTTAAACAAGATTTGAATTTTTTTAATTTTTAATGTGATTTGCATTGGTTTATGCATTGTATGAGCATTAGGAAATGTATAAGGTATACGGATTACATTAATTACATTTGAACCCCTATCTTGCATTAATTTTGATCAAGCTTTTGCTAAGTTATATAAGCTTGAATTATGGCATTGGTATCTTAAATTTTGGGCTTGTTTCATGAAGATTATATTGCAAATTTTGGTTGTATTGGAAGGGTTATTTTTCACCCATTTAAAAGAAGATTATAAGGGTTCCTATTGATCCATTGATAAACAAGATTGTGTGGGTTCTTCTTGATCCTTAACAAAATTGTAAAGGGTTACTCTTCACCCTATTTATGAGACATAAGATTGTAAATATTCCTCTTCATCTACTTTGCGGTAAGAAAAATTTGAAGGGTTACTCTTCTCTCTAAGGAAGATTGTTTTAGTGAAAATTCTAACTAGTAGTTAGAGAGAAGATGTAGGTTATCTTTGGGATAGCCAAACTTCTATAAATCCTTTTGTCCCTATATTCCCTTACTCTTTTAATTTTATGCAATTGTGTTTGATTGATATTTGCATAAGCATTAGCATTCTATTGTAGGTTGAATTTTGGTTTAGTGATTTTTATAATTAAAATTGGTCTAGATTATTTAGTTTATTTAATTTAGTAAGAAATTTTTAAAGACTCAATTCACCCCCTCCTTGGTACCATAGGCCTTACAAAGATATCTAAGGTTAAGGAAGAATTAAAGAAACTATCAAAAACTAGTTTTCTAAACCATAAGATTGATATGGATAATGTTTGGAGAAAATAAGAGCTTTACCAGCAACAACTGTATAGAAATCCTCCTAATAGAACAAAATAGGCTAAAAAAGAGTGCAGAACTCAACGCCTATCTTGAAGCTCTAGATTTCCATTGCTCAGTTCTAACACAACAAGTAAGAGTGTCTTAGCTCAAGTAAGTAAATAGTAATGTTGCTTTATTTAATAGATCTATCCTTAATAGGAGGAATATCAACAGAATCACACAACTTATTGATGAAGAGGGAAGGACTATCTATGAACCACAAAATCTGAAACAAAAGGTGTTTCATTATTGTAAAAGGACTATAGTTTTTATAAACTTTTATCAATTTTCAAAACCAATCCTTAAAACCTTTATAACTAAACATATTATAGCTGAGTATGTTACTTGGCCTAACAGGCTAGTTAGAAGAGATGAAATTGATAAGATATTAAATGACTTAAATCTAGATAAAGCACTAGACCTTGTTGGCCAATGTCTTTTTTTTTTCTAGAAATTTAGGCCTCTATTTGGTGATCAAGTCACCTAAGATGTACTAGAGTTTTTATAACATAGGTAAACTCCATATAAAAATTAACAAAAACATACACTTGCCTTATTCCTAAAAAACCTAACTTTTAAGACCTTAAAGACTATAGGCTAATCTCTTGTTGCAATAACATATACAAAATCATCTTTAAAATATGAGCCCACACATTAAGGCAAGTTTTAAATTTTTGGCTCTACTCAAATAGCTTTTATTCTTGATAAAACTGTTGGTGTTAATATCTTGCTAGCTTAAAAATTCTTCAAATCCTACTATAAGTACAATTATACTAAGAATTGTTCTATAAAATTAGATCTGCACAAGACACTTGACTTTATTAATTGCAATTTCATCAACAATATCTTAGAGAGTTTTTGCTGGCTTAAACTTTGCATGATCTGGATAATTCAATGCATCACATCTACGTATTTTAATATTCTATTTAATGGGGAACCTACTTAAGTGTTCCAAGGGAAAAAAGGACTAAGATAAGGAGATCCTTTATATCCAGATATATTCACCTTATGTATTAAAGTTTTCTTCGAGCTAAAAATTGCAAAATCAACTCAAATCCAAGGTTTTCCATCCAAAATGAGTGTAAGAAATTGATGATCCATCATTTAGCATTTATATATGACATCCTACTCCTTTATAGAGCTAATATGTAATCCATTAAAATTCTTATAAATGTAGATTAAACTTTCTCCTTAATTCCACGGCTAATGATCAATAAGAAAAAGAACCATATAATACTTATAGCATCTCACTCTTATAGGACACCTACCTGAAATTATGATGAATATCTGAGTAAATACCCTACAAGGGTGGCATGCTAGAGAAATTACAATAGGCATCATGTAATATAATCAAAAGGAACATAGACATCAAAACTCATATCTCATTAAAACAAATTCCATTTATACATCATCATAAAATGTACATAAGTAGCAAATAAAACAAAAACATACTATCTAGACTCTTCAAGATTTTAGCTGACCAACCTTTGATCCATGATAATTATGTAAGTACGCAACTCTCACTCTCTTTACATTGGCTTAATTTAGGAGTCGATCTCCCTTCGACCTGAAATGTTGAGTGTGGTGAGTTTTCGGGGGAAAACTAAGTGAGTGGTCATCATCGATGTGCTCACTTTAACCACACATAAGCATATCAGAATCATCAAAATTAAAATCAAGTTTTTCATATGTTTAGCATATGAGACTCGATTTTCTTTTTCTTTTATTGTGACTTTATGCTATTTACTGTCCCGTACCAGTAGCTAACACTAGACTCATTCTTTAGGTATTAACCCTAATATGTAGTGAAAAGCAAGCTTTTTAGGATACTGACCTCGATTCATAGTGAAAAACTAGTCCACACATATCTGAGCTTAAGGTTCGTTCCAACCATGGGTATAAGTCACACACCAAACTATGGCTAGCCTGGTCACCTCAGTCACAACACTATTAATGTAATCATGCATTTCATGAATGCAAAGCAACACATTATAGATCATACAATCAATCAATCAAGCAGAATACACATACGGTTCGTATTTTCATAATCATTAGACCTAAGCCCGACGTCTAACCCATGATCGGGAATCACACAGTATCAAAAAGTTTCGATCAAATCAAAATGGTAGCACATGTAAAACACATATACAGAATGTAATTATCGGATTAGAGTCCGACATTTAACATAATTAAGCAAATAGGTCTCAGAGTTCCCATACAAGTCAGCACTCATAATGTATTCCCGATATCGAACATTTTTGGACACTCAGTGTCCAGAATAGTAGTAGACATACCACCTTATACCTCCACGTTATATATATATATATATATTCAGATCAATTTTCACAATTTAAAAAATATAAGTAGAAATTGAAATAACTGGATTAAAAACAACATATAAAATAATTGTGAACTCTAACCCAACTCACAGAAATCTCCAGAAATTCAATGTCTGGCTATTCTGGAGATGTTTGGATGCTTCTCAATATGCTCTCCTATAATTGCATTACATACACACATATTATTATTTGTTTAATTGTATAATGACCAATTATGCATGTATGAATATGGCATGAATAATGCATGCTCGATTCATATTCAATCACTTTTAATTCACCTTATTCATACACATTAATGCCAACCATCCAATCTGTAATATATA
>JAOXYD010082701.1:0-12275 GCA_028565735.1 Pinacopodium congolense
TGTTTTCCATGCTAAAAAGTAATAAAGAGAAGAAGAAAAATAAACTAGATGGAGCTTTGAAGGTCTTCTCTTCACTTCAAAAAAGCTAGAAAATTGGGTGTTACGTTGTCTTCTTCTTTCCCAAGGAAGATTGTGTCTTCTTCTTTTGGGTGCCACCAAAAACCACCAAGTTGCCTCCTTTTAGTAACCTTTAATGATTGTTCAAGACTCCTAAGGTTTTGAGCCCTTGTATATGTCTAAAGAGGGGCC
Source organism: Pinacopodium congolense (assembly GCA_028565735.1). Lineage (NCBI taxonomy): Eukaryota > Viridiplantae > Streptophyta > Magnoliopsida > Malpighiales > Erythroxylaceae > Pinacopodium > Pinacopodium congolense. The sequence goes on from JAOXYD010082701.1 coordinate 250, forward strand.
CCTAACTTAAAAACTCAAGTTTGACCTGTCCAATAGTCAACTCTACTGTCACTTTCGTGGCCTGTCACGAGGGGGACAGAGAGTGGTCTTCCAAGGTGGGTCACAATCGTGACCTACCACGATTATGATCTGCTTCCTACAACTTTGAATATACTACACTCTTTTGGCCATAACTCCCTTTCCAGACCTTCGATTAACTCAAAATTTAAACTGGAGACTCCTAACATCTTGATATTCCTCTCCACCAATTTTCATGACCATCTAAGCTCTAAAAGTCTACTTATTGGACCATATTAGTCAACTACAAATCTTCAAAGTCTGAAATCTTGTTTCTTGCAAAATGAACCAACAAAGTACCTCAACTATTTCCCCAAAAAAGCTCAAAAACCACCTTAAAACACTAAATAAGATAAAGAAACAATCCAACATTTAAAAGATCATGAAAAGATGCAAAGGATGCAAAAGATCAAATAAACTAAAGCTAAAACACACAAAGAAATACTTAAAGCACCTGAAAACATAACCTAAAAACACACTTATCAACTTCCCCACACTTAAACCTTTGCTTGTCCTCAAACAAAATCAAACACAACCAATCCATCCTATCAATTCATCTTCAGAAGGATTAAGAGCATGCAGTCTTTCAAACTTTGGCCAACTCAAATTTCATGCTACTAAATACATCATGACTAGTTTTCATCGACATACATAAACAAACTTAACTTACGACACTATCAATCAAAGGCAAGCATAGAATCAAAATGAATCTTCCTCGTGGAATTTACTCATTTCACTCAAGTGTTTAAAGGTTAGTGTTTCACTCAAAACTCTCAATAGTATAGCACACTACCATAGGCTTGTAAATACACCAATTCTTCTCCACAGGGATTACATGCACAAATAGATCAAAAGAACTTTACTTCAGGTTCTAATGCAACTAAAGTTAAGGTGGGTCAAAAAGGATCGAAGGATTCATCACAATCATTCACAAAGTACTAAGTGCATAAAGTGATGACAAAGATAAACTTCTAAGATACACAAATGAATAATACAACTACTCTACACTTATTGATGCTACTAAATGTTATTCCTTTTTCTTTTCTTTCTTTTTCTCTTTTTGTGTTTGTTTTCGTGCTTTATTTTCTTTTTGAACAATAATAATGAAGAAATAAACAAAACAATAGCTAAATTAAGTGTGCTCAAAGAGTAGCAATATCGATAAACTTATCTCAGAAAAAAAAAAAGGTGGCAAAAAATCTCAACTAATGCATCACTTAATACACCATTAATCTTGTGAATGGGTAGGCTAATGGGGTTTAAGGTTTAAAAATGAGGTGTTTTCTTCATAAAACAAAAAGGTCAAAGACTCAAAGGGGCTTTCAAGGGATAATGACATAGGTTGGTCATTTAATCTAAGAGTTAAAAGAAAGAGGGCCTTGATCACTTCTATTTAGCATGCATCTAGTAGATTCAAATTGGTTCAGAGCAAGTTCTAGAGGTAACTACCTATGAGAGTATCACACACACAAAAAATGAAATGACTTTGGAATAAAGTCATCTAGGCCCAAATCCTCACTTATGCTCAATTGAAAATCCATCATGCTTCTATACATTACCTAATCACTCCAATGTCAATTTCTAGGTAAGCCTATGTAACAAACTACTTAAGTCAATCCGCATGATTCACCTTCTATCCAAGTGACCTTGTTCAACTTCAAGTATGCATCTCAATCCAATTCTAATTACTATGATAGAATTTCATAGCCACAACTCTAAATAACATGCAATACAAACACAAACACTAACTTTCACACAATATGAAACAAATAGATACCTCCCCACACTTGAAGGACACATTGTCCTCAATGTGTGAAGAGAACCACAAACAAAGAACATAACGAAAGAATCACAAACTAATTAAATTGCACGCAACAAAAATAAATGAACAAGAAATAAAAGAAAAAACAATAACTAAAATGGTGGTAGGAAAACTTATGGAGAGGGGGGTGGTGATGGGGTGGGTGAAAGAACGTGGAGTCCCTGCATTGCCCAGGCTGTATGTATCTTCTTTGTCATCCGACGCTGGCGTCGAATCACAGTTGGTCATTTAGTGTGGCCAATTGCTGTTGAGTTTGTTTGTTCTGGTCTTCGAGGAGAGTGTAGAATCGTCATCATATAAAGGGGTGTCTCCTAGACTTGAGGCCTCACCTGCAAACCTATGCTTGATAGCTGTCCGAGTCCGAGGATCTCGAAGCTCCATGTTACAATGCCATACAATTTTGGAGCAACGCAGATAAGCAATATCAAAATACTCACAAGCAACAGGGGTTAGTTCAGTAGTATCAATATCAAAATGTTGTGCTAAAGTCATGGCTACATACCCTAAGCCTAGATAATTTCCCTTCTTAGCTACTAACTGAATTAAAGCTGGAAAGAAATATGAGGACATTCGCACTTTTATCTTTTCCTCATTACACCATAATAAAAATAGTTCTCGAGCCGAACATTTGTTACCTTGTGTTTTAGAAAAAAACAGCATAGCAAATGAACTTGTGTAATAATAAGCGTTTAGGATTGAGAATATTGGCATTAGAAGCATTTTGTGGTTTAAATTATGAAAGTTCAATAAAAAATTGCCAATAAGTGTTGGTAGTGAAATTTGATGGACATCTTCAACATGCCCCTTAGGAAAGCCAAAGAGTGAATTTAAGACCTTTTCATCTAATTTATGGGCCTTGCCCCTTAACCTAAACCAAAATACAGTGGCAGTAGATGATTCAAAATGTAAGGTAGTGAAAAACTCAATGGTCAGTTCAGCAAAAATGGGGTAATAAATTTGAACAAATTGTGTCCATCCATTTTTAGCACACAACCTTAATAGTTTGTCCTTAAGTCCTACTTCTTCTAGCATCACAAAATCAAAATAACGAGGCGTGAGAATTGTCTTACCTTTCAAGAAGTTGTAGTGAGTGCCTTCCTCTTGAGAGAAGATGGGGAAAGGTGCTCCAAAATCCGAGGAGATATCAGTCGCATCACGACCCTCTGCTTCAGCTTGGATAGGGCGGACAAACTTTCGGCATAAGGTCTTGGTCCTAGGAGGCATGATGAGCTAAATCCTGCAAAGAAAACATAAAAAGGGGTGAGAAAAGCTAAAACAAAAAAAACCCAGTCATGCCATGGCGTGAATGGGAAAGAGGGGAGAGAAGAATCTACAGAAAAAGAGGAAAAACGCCAAGAGCTGCAAAAACTTGAAGATTTTGGCTAGGCTCTTCATCCTCTAATGGCATCATTGTAGATCTATGGAGACCGCCATTGAAGGGTGCAGACAAGTTTTCCTTACAGATGTTTCCATAATTACAGTCTGTCATCTTCCTCCACCTACAGCTGCTCCAACCCTATAAATAGAGGGCCTCTCCAGACGTTCTGTGCATAAAATTTAGGAGTTAAACACATGAGTTTTAGTTATTTTTCAGATTCAAGTAGTTTTTAAGTTGATTTTAGTTTCAATATTTTGTAATTAAGCTTGCAGGTTATTTTTGTGAGTCCAGAAGCTGTAATCACGTGGATCAGAGTTAGTTAATCATCTTAGATCCATCTTTGGTGATTTCTAAACTTTCATCTTATGTATTACGGTTTATTTTCTTACTTAATCAAAGTTTATGTTGTTTACATTATTTATCTTATTAAGCTTTGATTAATTTTTGTGCTTAATGTTTAATTTAAGTTAAGTTATTATGCTGAATGTGTTTATGGATGATTAATTGTGTTATTTTATGATTATTGCATGATTAGTGAATTAATCTTGGTTTATTGAATGCTTAATGCTTGTCCTGAATTGATCACTTTGGATATTGCCTTCAGAAAATCTAGCATCCAACAGTCTCTACCTAGGTTATTAGAAAAGTCAATAAATAACGTGGTTTAAATCATTGAACTAACCAAAGATTGGTTAATCATGAGGGTACTAGTCTTGGATTATGATAATTTAAGACTATAATTCCTAAGCCATACACATATTACCTAAGTTTGAGGCATAACCAAACCCTGGGATAGGACCAATAGAAATAAGTCAGTGTCTTAACCATAGCACAGCCTTGATTTAGAGAAGACCCTAGATTAACATCAATAATCCATCAATTAAATCATCGACCACCAAAGCTTAACTGAATAATTTAGGAAAAGTAATATGTGACTCTTTTACAATAGATAGGAATTTTTCTACGATTTTTATATTAGTTTTTAGTTATTTATTTTCTTAAATCATAAATCTGAGTGCTCTCTAGATAATTGTAATCTAATTGACGTAGTACTTACATCTTATAAACTTGCTCATATGATCAATACTCAGAGTCTTAATTGTACTCCACTTTATTACTTGATTCGATTGGTACGCTTGCTGAATATTGGTCTTGAATTGATTGTTAAATTGTGCATTAAAAGATAAATTAATTTGAGTTAACTTTGTATGTAGCCAACCGCAATCATTATCTAACCTTAAGGCATTCCTAGTAACATTGATAGGAAAATTGAGGTTGAAAGTGACCTTATCCCTATATATTGTGTCCTTTTGCTGCTCATAAATATTACCCTCCCTTAATAAAGATGATAAATAAGTTTAAGCAATAAGGATAGGGGTATCTCTAATAAACGAGTGCATTTCAATCATATTAAGTCTCCTCCTTTTATTGTATGTTTGTGTAGAACTCGCAAAATAGTTTAGGATAAGAGGGTTCAATTTCACTCAGCACAAGCTCCTATTTTAATGCTCAAAAGGCTCCAACTATCTTAAATTATATCTCTATAGTGAATGCCACTAATCTCATAACTATAATACCTTTCCTTCTATGGTCCTTGTACCACTTTGAATACACCTTAGTGGTGAATTGTTGGTCATCAAAAGCTAGGCACTTCCTTGAAGTGGAGGCATGAAAGGATGGGTTGTCATCCTGAAACTACATGAAAAATAGGCTAAAAGACTGTTGGAATATGCCAATTAATTGGAATATACTCCTCATCGTTGTTGAAATATTCTCACTAATGCAAGAAAATTCTATTATAGTTGGCGAAAATAATAAGGGTTATTAGTCCTTATGTGGAACCAAAGAGGGGATATTAATTAGGTGAATCCAAATTTTTCTTAGGTTTTCTAAATCTCTTTTCACTTAATTAAAAAAATCTAGCTAAAAATTTATTTAATGCTAAAGCTAACTTAATTAATCAAAGTAATAATGAAATTGAATTGTAAACACTTGAACAAAATATATAAAATTTAAGAATAAGGACATAATGAAAATAACATAAAATTGAAAATAAAAGAGAGATAGGGAAAAAGAGCATGAGTTGATTTTTATAGTGGTTTAGTATCTAATCTACACCTACATCCACTCCCTAACAAATTATTGGCTATTTCACTATCTTTAGTAACAAGTACAATCCTTTTTGTCATAAGCTCTAGGGTAACCTTCTACAATCACCTACTTTTCCAATAGGCACCAATATAACCCTTACAACACTCACTTTTCAAGGGATGCAAGTATACAATTTTCACCCTCATAAATATATAACCCCATAAATACACTTGACAATATATTATTCTATACCAACCTAAGTGTCTAGTGGCTCACAAATAAATTTTAAGGATGAATGCATAAATAGACCTTATAAACTACACCAAAAATAGGTAAAATCTTCACATAACACAAAATTCTTCAATTCACTTATAATTGTATTTCTATGCTTACTTGATGCATAAAAATCATCACAACAAACATATTTATAAGTTAAAAGTATCCATCTAGCCATTTGTAGCTGTTGTACAATGTTCCAATACATTTAATTCATTTTACCATTGAAAACTAGCCATTTACATCCATTGTTCACTATTATTGGTTGACCTATACTACACATTAGTAGATTAATCATCAGTCAACTAGTGCACGTATTGATTGACTAGTGACCAATCTCCTTCTATACCAATTTTCCACTTTCCAAAGCACATATAAATCATTCTAAATCAATTCATACCGCATTGATACACATCCACTTCTAATATCTCCAAATAGTTTTTTAACATATATTCACATACTTTATTACATCAAAACACAATAATTTCAAAACACATCCTATCATTTTCACGCACTTAATTTCATACAATGTTTAATCCATTCACATAACTTAACCTCTTTTTCATGCAAGACTTAACACATTCACGTACATTAACAAACCTTAACAAATTAACATATTCATAAAATCTGACCTCAACAACTTATCCTAACTTTTCCAAGTATATCTTTTCATATACTCTATAATAACTTCACATTAAACTAATTACCAAAACCATTTTAGTGTATCAAAAGATTCTTTAAAAATCATTCACAAACAACTCCTCTTAATTATGCATCCTATATGCAACATCACTAACCATAAATTCACAATACATGATGAGACCCATTTCAACACAATGAGTAGATCAAGAAAAGACTACATCGAAACTTACAAACATAATAACCTATTCATCGTATCTTAATCTTCATCTTGAGCATTTTTACTTTAATCTTCATAAGCTCCATTCCATTTCATGCTCTAAGGCTCTCCAACTTCAAAGCTTTAAAATGCATCTCTATAACACATTTCCAATAAATTGTCTTTCCAACACATCAAATATATTAAAACTATTAGTAGTATTGCTTTGTCATTAATACAAGTATCTAAACCAAACAATGAATGAATTGCATTAAATAAGCAAAACAAGAAGAGGCAATGACAAAGATAGGTGAATAAACAATGGAGATGGCAGAAAAAGGGATAAAAGGTGAAAACTTAAGCACAAATGGCTATCGAGATTAAAGGGAAGCTAGAACATGTGAAAGGGAGATGATTTTATGTGCAAATATAAATGAATGAGGGAGAGAAGGCAGTGGTTATATCAATAGAGAAGAACAGTGATGCATGAGGAAGAAAAAATAAGTGAACTCAAGCTAACACAAAATGACATCATTTAAGCATGAGATACAAGTTCAATGATGATATACATAGACCATAACATCATCATTGAAGGGCACCATTAATGTCCTCTATTCATACTATAACGATTTTTTCATATGAGAACAACAACACTATTATGTGGAGTAGTTAATGTTTTGTCCCATCATTAATCTTCATGCTTTCAATGCTTAAATTATCATTAATTTCTCCCTAATACATGGGCCATTCCAAATAATGTTATTGTACCTTAAATTGCTAAAATATGCTGACTTAAAATGATGAAAACTAAGGAAACTAACTTATAGGTTAGGTTGCCACTCAACAAGTGCTTCTTTTACTTCTTTAGCTAGATAATGCCATTGAAACATCATAGAGACTTCAAATCATTGGTCTTGAAGCCCTTCATTTAGTCCATAATTGTTGGGTGTTCAAATATATCAAATGGAATGTAAGACTATAATTGCACTAGGATCCTTTTCTTTACACTATATTATGTTTGACTTTCTCCTTAATTGCACCAAGAAATTTACAACACTTAGGCTCATCAGTCCTTACTCTAATATAAATACATGAGCCAATCATAAAGGAAAAATTGGATGAGTTAAAAATGTTGAAATTTCCTCCTTATCTTATATCTTTAAAATTAACTTTCCTTTCATAACATCTACTTTAACTCTATCAATGGCCATAAATGGTCTTTCTAGGATGATGGGTACATCCTTACCTTTTCCATATCCAGAATTAGAAAATCAATAAGAAAAATAAATTTATCTACTTTAACAAGCACATCCTCTATGATCCCTCTTAAATACATGACAGATTTATTGACTAGCTATAATAAGACCATAGTTAGCTTAGACTCTTTCATTCCTAACTTCCTAAAAATAGATATAGGCATTAAATCTACACTCACTCCAAGATGTATTAAAGCCTTGTTTATTTTCATGTTACATATAATGCATGGGATATTAAAGTTCTAAGGCCCACAAGCTTCAATGGTCCTCAAGCTTCAGAGATAACTTCCTAAGTAAAACTATGGAGAATTCCTTATTTTATTTGATAGTCTTATACTCCTCTAGCTTCCTCTTATTTGAAAAATGTCCTTTAGGAACTTAGCATAGGAAGGAATCTAAGTTAGTGCCACAATAAATGGAATATTGATATGTAACTTCTTAAACACCTCTAAGAACTTCTTTAGTTGCTTATCCAAGTGGGAATTGTGAAGCCTTTGTGGATGTGGAATCTTAAACTTAAAGGGTTACACGTTAGGATTAGCAAATAACCTAGGTCATTCCTCCTTCTTGGCTTCTACTTCTTTTTCTTTTCTCTTTTCTGGTACCTTCTCCTCTTTCTTCTCTTCAACTTTTTCTTTCTTCTCTAAATTTACACCTTCCATTTCTTTACCACTTCTCAAAGTGATAACCTTAATATGGTCCTTAGGGTTGGCTTTAGTAGTAGTAGTAGTAGTAGGTAGCTTACAAAGTAGTTTGTCTTATAAGATCTAAGCAATTTAGCTAACTTGAGACTCTAAATTCCTAATTAAAGCCTTATATTTTTACATTCTAGACTCTTTAGATTAGATATATTTCATCATGATCTCCTTAAAACTAGGTTTTTTCTATGAAGGAGGTGTATTAGCCCTCAAGTTAAGTGGTGGGGCTCTTTAAAGATTGGCTTTTAGAGGGTGTTGGTAGTTCAAAGTATTACTCCATGAGAAGTTTAAGTGGTTACTCTAACAAGGATTATAAGTGTTAGATAAGGGGATCCCTTATTGCCTATTAAAATTCGTTACATATTGGACTTGCTTAGGCTCATGGCTAAAGGGACTCCTTATGTTAAAATCTAGGGATGAGGTGAGTTATCGCCATAGTTTTTACACATAACTTGACCTCTCAATGCAATGATATCAACTCTACTAACTAGACTATCATGTTGTTAGTGGGTAATTTGGATGATTTTTAAGGTACGATATTTAGTGTTTTGCCTAATAAAAGCGTACATTCATGCTATTTATTAGTTTTTTTTATTTTCAAGTTTATGGATGATTTTGGTGCTAAATGAATGAAAAAGAAATGAAAAGGAGTTAAGGTTGCAAGTAGATGGATTTTTCTTAACAAATTTCATGAGATAAAGCCACAACTGGCATCTCATTCATGAAACAAGTCGTGAAAGACACTAGCGAGTTAAGGAAGCAATTCCATGGCCTTCCTCATATCCATAATGCAAGTCATGCATCTTACTTTACAATTATCAACCAATAACGACAATCCATAATAATGGTACTATGCTCATGGAGACCAACATTATAGTCATGATTGAAGATAGAACAATGGCACATATAAACGGTGTCGTTAAAGCTCAACTCCTACCATCATTATGATAATAAAATTCAAGGAATAAAGTCTATTTTGATGGAACAAGAAGATCATTTCAACCTTGACTTATTTTATTTAAGTTTGGAAAGTTGATAGCCACCTAAGAGGATATAAAAACAAAAACTATAGCATTTTTAAGGATTTCCTTTTTAGAAAGTTAGATAATTATTGTTCAACTTTCATTTTCTTTAGTTTTTTTATCTATCATTATTAGTGATTAAGATTCACAAGAGTGTTCAAGTATTGAGAAAAGTAGGACTTAATAGGGATAGGCCATATCTCAATTATATTTCTTTAACTATTTCTCTATTATTTGTATTGACTCTATAGTTAGTTAAAATTAATAAATATGCACTTTGTCATTACATCTTGGTTTTCATTGATGAATATGTGTGTGTAATTCATTTTAGGTAATACGATGGGATTAGATGGGATATGAATGATTTTTTTGGAAGATTTTTATCTAATTGAATGGTTAATTTATTTATCTTAGATTGATCACTAGAGTTAGATTAATATGTAATTAAAATCCATAATCAATGAATTTAAATTGTTTGAAAATTAATTAGTTAACACAATTGAATCTAAAAGTTGACAAAGCTTTAGGATCTTTTGTTATTATTCTTATATCTAAAAGACCTTTAGTTTAAGCTTCTTGATGTTCATGCCAGTTATTCCAAATTATTATAGATATAATAGATAATTTGAGTTTAAAAGAGAAAAGATGTTTCTATGACCTTTAGGATGTCTTGATTGACTGAAGTAGATTAAATATCATTTCGACACTTGACTTTATAAAGTGATAAACCTATTAAAATCCAAAACCTTAACTAGTTTACATAATTGGAAGAGCCTTAATCAGTTAATTAGTGTTAGATTGAGTTCGTAGTTTAGTTATTTTATTTAATTTCAAATTCTCGTTGAATCAATAACTAGATTTTTTGAATAATTAAACACTTGGTGGCTTACACTTAGGTCCCTAAGGAATACAATACTTGAATACCCATCATTTATATTACGTATTAACAAAGGCATACTCGCCTTTAACTGGCCTTTAGTTAGAAAAGTGAGCTATAATTAATTAGGCATAGACTACAACAAGTTTTTGCTAGGGACCTAATTTAATAATATTAGGAATGCAATGGTGTTTGTTACTTTAGTCTTACTTCTTTATTTTGTTTTTTATTGTTTGTTTATTTTGTTTTTACATAGTTTATTTCGTTTCTTTCTAGATTTTTTTTATTTATTATTAACTTTTGTATGAAAACTTATGGCCAAAAGTCCAAAAACTTACCACATGATATTGAGATTGAGAAATTTGGAGTTAATACAGATGAAGAAAGAAAGAATTGAATGTAATAAAACCAAAAAATTTGTATATCCAAAAAACTCTCCTCCTCAAAATAAATTACCTTTTCCTCTTTAAATTTCCTTAAATAGCTTTACTTTTTCAGTGGCTACTAGGCATTTGAAATTGTAAACATGTCTATAACGTAGATTAATCTTTTTATTCCATGTAAAACATCACTTACATTTTAGATTTCTAATTGTATAATGACACTTAAATCTTAGACATAATAATGTCATTTTATAAGATCATTATTCTTTTGTCTACATTTTTTCATTAAATGATGGTACATAAGGAGTACATTGGCATCATTATGGATCATTGTTTATCTTCTAACTAAGAGGTGAAGTATAATGACACTTTGATATAAGAAAAAAGTGTTATTTTATATTACTATGGATTTTCTAAATTTTTCTTGTACAAATATCGAAGCTACTAGTAGGAATATTGATGTCGTTAACATTTAACCTTCAATTTCTATCCAGTTTTCCTAAAAATCAATCCTTTTCCTACACTTAGACCCTAAAATTTGACTTAACCTTAACACTCAACAAAAAGAACTAATAAATTGTATAAATTACGACAACTAATAGGTAAAAACATTAAATAGTATAACCTAAAAACCATCTATTTTACCTACTATCATTAATCAAGCTAAATTTTTTTATGTTCCATTATCATATCAAATTTTCCTTATTTCATAAATTGAATTAGGCCTAGATTTAGCATTGCATTAGCTTTCTTATGTGAGGCCCTATATTTAGTAAGATAGACAAAAAAAATATTGGTGTAATTCCTTTCACATAATGATGGCATAATTAAAAAGAAAATATAGCAAAGTATTCGAAACTTGAGTGATGTTAGAGACAAGTGTTAGCTGGAAGTTTTGGCTAAATGGTTTAGCACTCTAAGCTTGTGCATGAATTTAGATGGATCAAGACATCAAATACATTTTAAGAAGATCATCTTAATTAGATGTTGAAATTAGACAATCGTAGTTAAAAATTATGGCTATTCATGATAACTATAGTAGTTGATAGTTAAAAGCATATGTAGGTTAGCTAAATTACATCAAAATGTATATTGATGTCCAAAAACATTTATTATGTAATTATTCAGACAAATCCTAAGGTATTTGGGATGAAATTGTTTAAAACTACACTTTATCACCCCTATTCATATTGTCATATATGTTATAACTATCAAAGTGTGTAGGAAACATTTATATGTTATAATTATCAAAGTGTGTAGGAAACATTTGATAAAATGCGATGCCCATACTACAAATGTATTAAACACATTTTGAACATAATTAATTA
>JAOXYD010082712.1:0-12274 GCA_028565735.1 Pinacopodium congolense
AGGAAATTGTTGGATCATCGTTAAATTTCAAGATGTACACTACCATGAATTGAATCCAAGCAATGTGAGGTTCATGCTGCAATATTGAATAGTTGATGCTCAAGTATTTATAAGACTACAATTCAATGAAAAATGTGTTATTAGGCCAACAAAAAATGTATGTGCAGTGACCATTAGTGCAGGAGGTTACGAGAATTTACTATGTTTAATAAAAGATTGCCTAAATTACTTAGACATGATTAGAAGACATAGAATGACAGCTGGCGACGTGGAAGCAGTTTACATAATGTTTGTTAGGATGAAAGAAAAAGATAACTAATTTTTTATGCACTTGACTGCAATGAAGATGGGACATTGAAGAATGTGTTATGGGATGACACTAGGAGCTGAGCAGCTCATGTTGAGTTCGATGATGTTGTGACTTTTGACATAACTTACCTCGTCAACCAATATGATATGCCTTTTTCTCCTTTTGTTGGCATAAATCATCATGCATAGTCAAAATTACTCGGTTGTGCATTGTTAACAAATGAGACAACAGAAACTTTTTACTGGTTGTTTCATAAATGGTTGATTTGTATAGACAACATACCACTCGAAGACATTATAATGGATGAATGCAAAAGTATCGGTAATACTATCAGAGTAGTATTCCCAAGTGTAAGGCATCACCTCTATATTTGGCATATATTAAAAAATGTCCGGAGAAATTTTCCATACATAGAGCTTATAAAAAACTAAAGGATTGTTTTATGAGAGTTGTGAATGACTCTAACAGTAAAGAAGAATTCGAAAATAGATGGCATAAAATGTTAGATGAGCATACTATTAGGAGTAATGCATGGCTACTATCTCTGTTTGAGCAACGTCACAAGTGGGTACCTACATATTTTAAGGATACATTTTGGGTAGGTATGTCAACGACACAAGGAAGTGAGGGTATGAATGCGTTCTTCGACAGATACGTACATGCTAAAAGTTCGTTGTCACGATTTGTCAAATAATACGAGAATGTTATTAGAGAAGGGAAGTGCATATGGATTTTTTGTCTTCGACAACTCCAATTACCTTAGTAACGAGGTTTGATATTCAAAATTTATTCCAAAAAGCAAGCACAAGCACTATATTTTGACTAGTGCAAAAGGAACTAATAAGTATCATGTACCTTGATATTTTGGAGAACACGATGGTGGGGGTTGCACAAATCTACAATGTCTCCGAATTTGGCCAACAAATTAATGTATTTAGAATGTATATAGTCACCATAACTAGTTAAGGTTCCGAGGCTAAGTGTAGCTGCAAGTTATTGGAATTCAAAGTAATTGATTTCAGACACTTGTTTAAGATTTTAATCATAAGTGTAGTTGAAAATATTCAAAAATATTTTGGTTTGATGTTGGAGAAAAGATATAAATAGAGGTCATTCTAAAAAAGGGTTAGGAAACATACGAGAAGACGATGACATCTCCGTCACAAGAACTAGAAAGCTAGAATCAGCATTCTATCAAGCCATGCAATATGTTGTAGATGCATAATCAAAATTTGAGTTTTTACACAACTTATTAAAGCGATCATATAGCACACTATCATCTATGGTGGAAAGCCAAATAGACAATATTCAACTAATCATGCCTTCTGATACCAATAGAAATCTTATCGATGATCCACGAGTTACAAAACGACGAGGAAGGCCATCTAACAAGAGATTAAAATATTGTGTCGAAGAGTTTCGACCTCATAGGCGAAAGAGAGACATTGTATTTCCTTAACCTTATGAAGTCATCGGGTGTTATGACACTCAAAGTGTTTTCTAAATTAATTTCTTTACTCACATTCATCTCAAACTTCTAACACACTAATACCAGATTATTTTGGTTGTTTTTCAGGGATCTATTGAAGTTATTACTACTATTAATGAAGGGACATTGGTAAGGAAGCATGTTTAGTTTTACGTAAATGAATCTTTGTTTTTTAGCCATGCACCTAATTAATTCTGTTCTTTAATCCGTCTTCATATTATAGGCCTTCAATTAATGAAATCAGTAATACACAGTGAATCTACAACCGATCCATCTGTAAAGTGCGGCCTTTGAGATATCCTGCACTACATGATGTCGATGTACCAAATCAGACACTTAACTGCCTACTTAGTGTTAGTTGTTAATTCCCATGTGTCTTGTGTCATTTTGGTGAGATAGTGGCATGTGCTTAATTTTGTACATTTATTAACTTACTAGGATTTGTAAATCCCATGCAAAACATTCTTGCTTTATTGCGAATATATGTAGTCTTCAGCTTTATAAAATTCTGTTTATCAATCTATTTCCACATAGTTATTATAATGTTTATTAATGGCTATTATACCTACATTTTTTTCACCTTAATTTCGACAATACCATTTTATATTTATGTTACAACAATCTATCTTTATATATAACAACAAAATAATCTACATACTTCCCCTGTAATATTTTTTCCAGCACACAAAATACATATATAGTGTCAACTCACCTTTAGGATTGCATGCCTCAAGTGGATTTAAATATGTAAAGAAGAAGTGTTACTTACTTTAATAGGTTTTGCAATATGAAATGAACTGAATGTGAAGAATATTAATAAATTCAAGGACATGATCACTCGCAAACACTTCCAAACAAGTTTATAATTAGACAGACGATGGTTGAGGAAAGTAACATAATAAAGTCTGAAACGTATTCTTGATGAATGTGCTAAACATTACATGGTAAGTTGAAGTTAATTGACAAACTTGTAATTAGAAACACAAAATAGAATCCTTTCATATATATTCGGCTTTCTAAGAAGACCCAATGGCCACGATAAATTACAAGTGTGTGATTATAGGCCCATATTTTCACGAGCATGACTATCTCGTGAAAGCTTGTGACAGCTCGTGACTCCTAAACTAATAATCGTGACTTTTCATCGATAAACTTTCACGAGCATGACACCATAACACCTAGCACCACTATTTTGAAATCATTTCAAACTGTCGTAAATCAACTAAAACCACAACGTTAGAACAGGAGATAGAAATTTTTTGAATGAATTATAAACGATCATTTTGATTGTTTTAAAGGGCCTATCAAATACCCTCTATCTCCTAAGAATCGCCTAGTGCTAGACAAATCTAGAGCAGAGCTCAATTGTTGAGAGGAAACGAGTTAGAATTTTGTTTGTTTACAAAGTAATGGAGTTCATCTAAAAAGCTACTTAACATAATCATCGGCTTCTCACCTCACTATCTTTGGCTTCGCCACTTCACCATCTTATTCGTGCTTAATGAAGAGATGAATTATCAAGAATCATTTTCAATGTCTCTTTTACGTTATTACCCTTATCAATATTTTTTGAATGGAGACAAAGATAATTATTGTTTAATAGTGTGGGAAATGCAACGTAGGCACTGACCAAGGTCAGCTAGAAAAATGATGTATGTGTATTCAGGTCCTATTTCAAAATAGAAGGCGTGAACCCTTTGATGAACTATCCAGTGATAGTTCGTAATGGGCTCACTCATCAAAATGAGAATGGGCTTAGCCCATGGATCAGTTTTCATCATTAGAAAATGATTACTTTTGTTAGATTTTCGCTTCTCCATTTCAAATAAAACACTTTATTTTCTTCGACAACGGTAATCATCAATCCTGTCACTGATAAAGTAAATCCTATCCAATAAAGCTACGAATGTAGGTTTATACATGTACTAAAGAATGTTCCTCTATTTGAATTGATGCATTTGAGCATTTCTTTTTCCGAAAGATCCAAAGAAAAAAATGTAGTTATAGCTTTTGTAATATGTGGTTAAATACCTATGTTGATCTTGGTTCTTTAGCGATTTCTTTAATGAATTAAGCCATTTGAGTTATGTCCGATACATGAGTGTGGAATCACGGAGATGTATAATCATGAGGATGAGTGCCACGGTGGAGGTGAAACTCACAACAAGCCAGACAATAAGGGGACATTACTCACTTTGTAGTTAGTGGTTTTACTGAGGCAATTATATTGTTTTTGTGCTTTCAAAGTGCCAATTCTTCTTATTATAATTCTGAATATGTAATGTCTCTGATAAAGTTTCATAGTTCATATTTCTTTTATTTGTTAGGAAGTCATTGTTTGACTCGAAGAAATCAAGAAATCTATGGAGGAAAAGTGGCTCTTCATCAAAGTAACTTAAACCTTGATCCATATTGAGTAATTGTAAATTTTATATATTTATAAGGTTCATCTAATGAAATTTGTGTTAAAGAATTAATAATTTGTGAATTATATTACTTCAACTAGCTTCTATATCTATTAGGATGTTATATGGAATATATCCATCAAAGTATTTGTCGTTAATCTTGTAGTTTAAAGAATCATTTCTATTTACTCTTATTAGAGCATTATGTCTTTGGCTATTTCCAACTCTAGTGTTAGAATAAAATAATCTTGGTATTAATATTCATGGGAATCTATTTTTGGTTTAGGTTATAAATCCAAAAGGAAATCATCCATCATTTCTTTTATCTGTGCTAAATTAGGTGGATAAAATCTTTCCACTTCTGAGAATAATTTAGGGAAATCTATAATATCTGAAGTAGCAAAACACTCTATATAATGAGTATTTGATAATACATATGATAATCTATATGTTATAGAATAAGGTGTATTTCAATCATTCATTAAATATTTTCATTGAAAATCTTGAATTAAACTTAATATATTATCGAAATCCCTATCTTGAATATGATAACCTGTCTTTGAATATATACTAAACATGAGTTTTTGATATCTTAAATTTCCTTTGAGTATACCTAGACAAGCTTCTTCTCTATTTTTAATTCGATTATCCATAATTGCTAAATTAATTGGACTATCTATTCCTTCTCCAAAGGATGATCTAATAATCAATTTAATTGATCCAATATGTACCCATCCTATTTTTTCTCGAATATCTCTAGGAATTTGTTCTACTTTTTGTCTAATATCTTGTCTATAAAGTAATGGTATATTAACTCAATTTTAGGTTCACCCTATATCTAAGTTTTTTTCATGTAAATTAATTCCATAACAGATATGATGTTCTTGACTTGATTCCTATCTTTTCAAATAATGATTTATTAAATCCCCTATAAGAATTTATTAAATATCCAAATAATTGAATCTTTTTAAGTAATTTATTATCAACTAAAATATCTCGTCGAAATTCTCCTTCTTATTCAAAGGTATCTATTATAGGTTGAATAGGTTCATTTGAAGTTTCAACTATTTCACTCATCTTCATATATTGATTCTTGGTATTTAGTTTCTATTATAACATGTATACTTTCATCACAAGTACAATCTTCGAAGGTATTTATGAGGACAAAATCTTCATTTGTAATCATATCTTCAATATCATTATCTATTTTAATATGCTTTTTATTAAATCTTTTAAGGCATTCATTTGTAAAATGGCATGTTTCTTTATAATAATAGCATTGACATTCAGTTATCTTTCGTATTTTTCTTTTATTTCTATGAAAAATTGGCTTTTTAGGTTTATATCTTGTTTTTATTTTATAATATCTAGCCTTTCATCTTTTAAAATATCTTTTCTTATAATATTTATTTTTCTTATATTTTCTTTTTATTTTAGAATAATAATAAGGACTATCACATCCTGTCATGGTTGACATTTTTAAATCATAATAGCATAGATTTGCTTTCTTTTTTAAATATTTACTTCTTTTTAAAAGAATAGCATCACTACACCATTCACTAAGTTTATCTCTTAAAAATGCTACAAGTTTTCCTAAAGTATCTACACCTTGGCTTAGTGAATATAAGGCTTCTAATTTAGCACCCCAAGGGTCTAGTGTCTTGGAATAAAATATAGTTAAATAGGTAGAAGTATTAGGTACTTGATTATAGATGTAATAATATTAATATTGAAAAATACAAAAATATCGATTAATCTCACACATATCACATAATTGTAATATATTTAAAGCCATAAAGTATTTTCTTATACTATCGGGTTCTTTAAGATAATTTCCTTCTTCTAAAAATTTAATTTAAAAGGCTTCTACAACTTTAGTAACCATATTTGATAGTTCACTTGTTGAAAAGATTGCATTTCTTGTATTATTATCTAATTGTTTCCAAAATCTAAGTGCATTATTAACTAAAGTTTTTTATATAAATCTAGAAGTTATGTCCTAATCCATTTTATTAATTTGTATAGCTAATCTTAATGGAGTTTTTTTTTAATCTATTGCTTCTTCTGTATTTTGAATACAATTAAGATCTAGATAAATTTCAAAAGGATTTATTGCTTCTGATCTCTTTTTTTTTTTTCTAATGGAGACATTTCATATTTATCTTTGAAAACTATTGAAGTTCCTACAATCCTATTGGTGATTTATCAAATCTTTTTTTTTATGGAAACCTAGGTGGATTTCTACTAGTACTAGGGATACAAGTTATATTAGGATCTGGTTTGCTAATTCTCGTTTAATGCCTGACTTAATTTGTATCATATTTCCTACATTATATCTTTTATCTATTCTGGTAGATCTTCAATATCTAAATGAGAAGCTTGTCAAAATAATCCATATCTAAATTTTTAAATTTAATATATGTTCATATGTAGGTTGGTCCATAGGAATATTTTTGTGGATTAATACAAGTTGTTGTAGTATTTTTCTCTAATTTTGTATGAATGTCTAGGATCTGTT
The DNA here is from genome assembly GCA_028565735.1 of Pinacopodium congolense. Lineage (NCBI taxonomy): Eukaryota > Viridiplantae > Streptophyta > Magnoliopsida > Malpighiales > Erythroxylaceae > Pinacopodium > Pinacopodium congolense. Next base: position 6,723 of record JAOXYD010082712.1, read on the forward strand.
TTTCTAAAGAGTTTAATTGCTCAAGAATTTGATAACTAAAATATTCTATAGTTTTTTTAATCTCAATTAAGTTATTATCTATCTTTAATCATTTGGATTCAATTTTCTGATATTGTGTAGTTTGTTTTTTTATCCATCTAGAAATGCTCTCTTCTAAATGGTCGGGTTAAAGTTATATGATATAGTAATTGTTCTCTATTATAATTTATCATATAGATTAATAGTTTATTCTAGTCTATTTTTAATAAGTATCCTTCCTTTCAAATGATAGATAGTAAATATTAAATAGTTTAATCTATTTTCATAATATCATCTTTCTTCATCTGCTTCATGAATTAACATATCTAATCGAGTAATATTATTTTTTATTTTTTTACATGTACTACAGTTATCCATGATAATGATAACAATAATGCTTGAAGAATATTACCGGATATTTGGATATCTCTGCTTCGTGATACAACATTAAATATCTTCTTTGATCTTGTTCCAAAACAAGGAATAATCTATATATTTCTAGAATATATATAAAGAAATCTTAGACAAGAAATTGTTATATTGATCTTGACAGAGATCATAATATTGAATAATATAGTCAATTTCCTTTATTGGAAAGATAAATACAAGAGGTACGCCAATAAGACATATCTTTTATAATGTTCTAGGCTCTAATACCATTTTTGTTGCAGAATTTTATTGTAGTCAATTCCTTGGATGTCATGGTTCAGGATTATGGTCAAGTGCAGGATTTCTTGAAATATTGTTTATAGGATTATGAACATAATCTCTTATTTTTATTCAGTTTCTTACTTGTTCTAAACTATCAAGAATATCAAGTGCAACCATAAATCTTAGGAATAGTTCATCACTAAAATGATAATCAGTAAGAATATTGATAACCATATGAATTATCTCTTAAATAGCTTCATTTATATCTGATTCAATTTCCATAGATAATCTAGATAAATCAAAGGTAAATTTATCAAGAAAATATGTTTTCATGATGAGGATTTTGTAAAAACAAATACATGATCTTCAACACATGAATAAACTAATTACAGGGTCCAACATGCTTCCTTACCTTAGTGATTTGACCAAACATATACCGGGTATCCATCGAGTCTTTTACCTAACATCTCAGCTCCAACTTGGAATAGGTAACTACCTTTGATGTTCTTTCAGCATAACTAAACACATTCTTAATTCGTTTCCTACCTTAAGATGTAGGTTAAAGAAAAAGAAAGTGAAACTCTATTACTAAGTATTGTAAGTGAAGAAGATAGGGAATTGTTTTACAGAAAGATAATTGTTTTATTTATTCATATTGGAAGGGTACATAGACAAAGTATAAACTTGAACTGAAGTCATTTACAGACTATCTAAGGCTTTATTTATATTACTTCTTTAAACTTCTGGTATGGACTTTAACCTATTTTATAATTATAAAGTATACTTGATAAGGTTATCTTTTGATTATTGGTTGAATATCTATTTAGTGCCACTATAGATCATGACTCCAGATTCTTAATCCTTATCTTTTCTCTTAATGCTTGCTCCACTAATACATGTGGGACAAATGTCTTTTTTATGTTTTTTAAGCTGGCAGAGATGACTTTGTGCTTCTAGACTGGAGTGAATCTGACCACTTTCTATCGTTCTTATCTTCATTTGCAAATAATTTTCTGCTGCTAGTGGGGTTTGCTTTGCTGGTGAGATCATGACAGATGAATAATTGTTGCGTCCATCATAAGTCTTGAATCCTTTTTTGAAGGTAGCTTCCATAGCTATAAGTAATGTCTTCATGTCAAGTCCTCTTCAATAATAGATATCATTTCCAAAATATCAAGTAAAATTTTTGTGTAATTTGGTATCAACAATGATTGATACTTGATCAGCTTTCAGCAAAGTAATAAAATGGTAGGCATCATATCTTTCTTCTTCAAAATAATATGGTCCTATTGAGAGAAATTTTAATACAAGGGTATCTTTTTAGAGTAATAGTGGGGTTATTTAAATAATAATCATGTACTCCTGACTAAATCCATTATGGTAGTAGAAATATTTCTTTGAAATTTGGGTCACTCAAGAAAATGGTATTAATGACACTGAAGTCATGTTAATCACAAACGGCTTGAGAATGAGCCCCCTGCAAAAAAATTAATCTAAGATAGATATCAGAAAAATAAAGGTAACAAGTATCATTATTTGGTAAAGAGTATAACTCTTTCATTTTCAGTTAATGAGCTTAAATAATTAGATGTCAATTTTGTAGATTATCGATTGGCTGGTTGGCCAGCTTATCTATTATAATAAGTGTTTAAGTAGTTTGATTCCGGTGAATATCTGGCTTCAAAGAAATATTGTGAAAATTAGTGTTTAATCCAGCATGCTTAGGCTGTTGACTATGAGAAGTAGTCATTTGTTAAGATGTACTCTTAGTATAGGAAATTTCCTCAACAATCTTGGATTTATTGATTAAGTCATAGAGTTATTTCTCATAAAAATAATAATTAATCAATCTAGTCTACTAAACATTTCCCATTGAGAGAAGAACTTTATAAATTTCTTTAGAGAGTAATGGGAAGCTAGTAATTTATAACATATCTCTGGATTGTGCTTTGCATACATCTATATCTTCAAACATTTTATCCAATGCTTGGAATATCTGTTCTTTAAGACTTAAGGTCTTGTCCACCTCTGGGTAGGAAATCTGCAAGAACATTTTTGTCAGATTTAACAATTTCAATATTAAAAGTATATCTGGCTAATAAAGTCTGCCATCTAATGTATCATTTATACTCAAGTTTTGAAGTAAGATTATTCTAAACAAACAGTTTAACTTGAGTATTATCTATTTAGAGGAAAAATCTCTTTGGCAATAAGAAGTAATAGAACTTCTAACAACTTTTTACTACAACAAGTAGCTCTTTTTCACTTATATGATATCTTTGTTGTATATTTGTAAAAGTTCTAGATGCATAAATACATATAGATTCATTCATTTTAATATTATTATAATCATAATCAATCTTTTTCAATACACCACTCCATATACTATCAAATGCATCAGTTTCTAATATCAAATCGTCTGTATCAGCTAGTAAAGATAACTTTATCAAAGAAATACATAATTTCTTTATCTTTTTGACTTGATCAATTAAGTATAGGGAGAATTCAAATCTCTAGTCTTTATTTAAAAGTATTTTGAAAGGTTTTCTTGTTTTTAAGAACACCTAAAATGCTTTGAACTTATTTTTTATTGATAAGCTTATCTAGAAATTGGGAGATTTTTTAAATAATATGATGCTGTAACTTAATTTCGTTACCATCTATTTCCATTCCTAAGAATTCTCTCTCAGATTGTCTTATCTTTGCTTTCTTTTCTAATAAAGCTAATCCATGATTATGAAATAGATCTGCAAATTTATCTAGATGCATAATATGTTTAGAAATAGAATTACTAACTATTAAAATATCATCAACATAAACATGTGTGAAACTATATTGTTTAAAAATATTACCAATCTTTCTTTGGAATATCTGAGCAGCATTTTTCAATCTAAAAGGCATAACAAGTCATTCATAGTATCCTTGTGGAGTGGAGAAAGTAGTATAAGGAACATTATCTTTCCAAAATCTACTTTTACAATCAAAATTTGAAAATATCTTTTTCCTCTAGTGAGATTAATAAGAGCTTCTTTATGGGATAAGAAGTATACATCAAATATAATATTATCATTTAGTTTTTTTGTAATTTACCACCATTCTAGCTTTCTTCTTAACAATCTCAGTATGTCTTATAACCATAAAGGCTGAAGAAGAATAAGGGGATGCACTAGGCCTTATTATTTTAGGTCTTTCTAGTTCAAGAAGTTTTTTCTTAAATTCATCTTGATCTTTTAAACTGTATCTCGTAGTTGTGACTCTAATTATTTTTTACTTATCTTTCATTTCTAACTTTCTTTCTAATGATCTGATAGTATATGGAATGGTGTATTGAAAAAGATTGATTATAATCATAATAATATTAAAATTAATGAATCTCTATGCAGGTATGCATCTGGAACTTTTATAGATACATAACAAACATATCATATAAATGAAAAAGAGCTACTTGTTATAGTAAAAAGTTGTCAAAAATTTTATTACTTCTTATTGAAAAGAGATTTTTACTCCGAATAGATAACTTTCAAGTTAAAGCTTTTTTTAAAAATAATCTTCCTTCAAAATCTGAGTATAAATGATATATTATAAGGTAGACTTTATTATCTTATTATACTTTTGATACTGAAATTGTCAAATCTGACAAAAAAGTTCTTGCAAATTTTCTAATAGATATGGACAAGACCCTAAGTCTTAAAGAACAGATATTTTATACATTAGATAAAATTTCTGAAGATATGGATGCGTGCAAAGTACAATCCCGAGATATGTTACAGATTGCTAGCTTTCCATCACTCTCTAAATAAATTTATGAAGTTCTTCTCTCAATAGGAAATGTTTGGCATACTAGATTGAATAATTATCATTTTTATAAGCAACAACTCTATGGCTTAATCAATATAAGTCAAAATTGTTGAGGAAATTACCTCCACTGAGAGTACATCTTCACAGATGACTAATTTTCATAGTCAATAGCCTAATCATGCTGGATTAAATACTACTTTTAATAGTATTCCTTTGAGGCCATATATTCACCAAAATCAAATTACTCAAAGACATACTATAACATATAAGCTAGCCAACCAACCAATCGATAATCTACAAAATCGACATCTAGCTATTCAATTTCATTACCAAATAATAAAAGAGTTATACTCTTTACCAAATAATGATACTTATTACATTGGTTTTTTTGGGATTTATTATAAATTAAATTTTTTGTAGGGGGCTTATCCTTAAGTCGTTCGTGATCGGTATGACTTCAGTGTCATTAATACCATTTACTTGAGTAACCAAGATCAGAGAAATATCTCTTCTACCACGATGGATCCAATCAAGAGTATAAGATTATTATTTAAATAACCCTGCTATTACTCTAAAAGTATCCTTTTATTAAAATTTCTCTCAATAGGACCAAATTATTTTGAAAAAGAAAGATATGATGCCTACTATTTCATTATTTTGCTAAAAGTTTATCATATATTAATCACTATTGATACCAAATTACGCAAAAATTTTACTAAATATTTTGAAAATGATATCCATTACCGAAGAGGACTAAGTATGAAGACATTACTTATAGGTATGGAAGCTACATTCAAAAAAGGATTCAGGACTTATGGTGGACGTAACAATTATTCATCTGTCATGATCTCACCATCAAAGTGGACCCCACCAACAGCTGAAAATTATTTGCAAATGAAAATAAAAATGATAAAAGAGGCTAAAATGATAAAAGTGGCCAAATTCACTCCAACTTCTAAAATATACAAAAGACATTTGTCCCACATATAGTATTGGAGCAAGCACTATTGTTGAACCAAGGGAGGTTCCAATCTTGGTTTTGATGATAGCAAAACATGCTTAATCACTAATGGTTTGAGTTTATG
>JAOXYD010082723.1:0-12274 GCA_028565735.1 Pinacopodium congolense
AGCCATTTTCCTAAACTCTTTCTAAACTACTTGATCTTTAAACTTCTCTTGATCTTTAAGCTTGATCATCACTTGAATTTTATCATTTGATCTTTGATCTTCAAGCTCTTAATCATCTAATGCTTGAGCTCTTCTACCTTAGTCTTCAACCTTAGGCTCCACATAGATGCTTTTACACTTTACACATCAACCTATTTTATAAACATCAAAAGCTTAGACATTAGTAAGAATAATGTTTTGTCATCATCAAAACACATGATTAGAACCACCTTGGTTCAACACTTGTATTCATCTTGCTTTAATATGATTTTTAAATGCCTTAAACTCATATTTATTACATCAATCAATGTGTTTATGATCCTTTAAGAAGTTAGAGACTTGCTATATTGTTTGTTTGTCTCTTAAAGTTATATATATTTTTTATTACATGAGCTTCATCGATACATCATTAAAGGTGCATTAGAATTTAGAAAAACTATAAGGAAGTAAATTTAAACTTAATCTCTTAATCATAAATTATCTAACATTACTTGCTTTTCATTTAGGAAACTAGGTTAATTAAATTCCTGACATCCTCTTTTTAAGGATAATGAAAAATATAAGAGAAATGAAAAAAAGGAGAAGAAAAAAATAGAAAAAGAAGGCAGTAAAAGTAACAACATGGAATGATAATAGTAATTCAAAAAGTGAAAATGTGGAGGAAGAAGTAGGTTACATATGCTTTATAACAAATTATGATGAGATACCTTCTTACTCAAACTTTTGAAATGATGATGATGATTGTGATGATCTCTCATATAACGGGTTTGTTGAATGTCTAGAAGTCATGGGTTTAAAAAGAAAGAAATTATTTTGTAAATATAAAGAGACCTTAAGGGTTTTAGATGAATGCATGATTAAGAATAGAAAAATGAAGTGTGATATACATAATATGGTAGATCCTAAGAATCTGGTTGTTGCTAATGTTAACGGGCATGATTTAATACATGAGAATGAGGCATTAAAAAAATAGATTAATGTTTCTTAAGGAACCACTATAAAAATTCACTCAAGAGATTGAAAAATTAGATTGTACAATAGAAACTCGAAAGAGCTCAATGATGGGTATGGAATTGGTTTTACTTATAAGAGTGCACCATCAAATTCCAAGACAATTTTTATTAAGGGAAAGTAGCTGTATGATGAATCTATGCCTAAAACATCATTAAGCATATGGCATCATTTTCTGAATATAATCATCCTCACACTTCATCATATAAAACTTCATGTAAAGGCAAATTTCGTACATTTAGGTATACACCTAAATCTAGAATTGGAATGTAAACTTTTCAACGTAAGAATAGACATAATTTTTATACAAGCAGACAACCTTACTCTCATTTATTTAGAACTCATCTTAGACATAATAGGATAATACATTCTCACATCCCATACATGCATAAACACAATTATAGGAATATAATTTACACAAATTTAAGGTCTTATTATTATTCCATAAAAGCACATAATGAAAGAAAATGTAGAAATGCATATGCGAAAAAACATAAAGAATCTTTATCGTTCACATAATGCAAATATGATGTGTTAGTTTTATTGAGATTACTGGTAAATTGAAAGGTTTTACTTTGTCAAAAAAAATTATTGAATAAATCCACAAGAAAATAAGTTAACATAAAGATAAGTACTAACTATGAAGGACCTAAGTTAGTTTAGGCACCTAAAATAAAATGGTTACTTTATTTTGTAAGAATCAAAGAAAAAGGGCAAATGGTATGTTAACAATGGTGTTCAAGGCTTAGACTAATGATGCATCTCAACTTATATCTTTCAAAAAAATAAAGATGGAGGATTTTTCATATTTAGAAATAATGTCAAGGGTGAGAAAACTGACATTGTTAATGTTGGGAAGAAAGATCACACTATTTTTAACAATATATTTTTGATTGATGGATTAAAACATAATATCTTAGGTGTAAGATAATTTTATGAAAAGGATTATAAAATATGCTTTGATTGAAAATCATGCATTATCCCAAAAAATGTTAATAATAACATTGAAATTTTAGGAAAGAGAGAAGGGAATATATAGAAAATTAACCTTAATAATCTCTCTAAGTAAAATATGAAGTGCTTGATGTTTACGAGTAAAGATGCACAGATCTAGTGTAAAAGAATTATACATTCAAGTATGAATTTCATTTCTAACCTCAATACCAAGTAACTTTCTAGTGGACTCTTAAATTTCAAGTTTGAGAAGAACAAGATATGCAGAGCTTGTCAAATAAGGAAGTAAAAAAAAAGGTTTGTTTAAGAGTAAAAATTTGATAACTACTACTATACCTTTGCAATTACTGCTTGTGGATTTATTTGGCCTTATAGGAGTAGCTATCTAAGGGGTAATTTTTATATGTCTGTCTTAGTAGATGACTTTAGTAGGTTTATATGCATTTTATTCCTAAAAAGTAAATATTAATATTTTAGGTCATTTGTGTCATGTTTGTCAAAAAAGTTCAAAATAGAAAGGGACTATAAATTTTATCAATTAGGAGTGATCATAGTATAGAGTTTGAGAAAGAAGGTTTGAAGCCTTTTGTATAGATAATGGTATCTTTCACAACTTCTCTACTCCTAGGTCTCCTTAACAAAATGTAATTATTGAAAGGAAAAATAAAAATTCACAAGAAATGGTTAGGGAAATAATCAATAAGTATAATCTTCTAAATTGCTTTTGGATGAAAGTCGTTGCATGTACATGTCATATGTATAATGGAGTCTATATAATACCAACTATAGATAAAACTCTATATTAAGTTTGGTATTATAAAAGTACCAAAATTAATTGTTTCAAAGTATTTTGATATAAATTGCATATTTTGAACGCAAAGGATAATTTAGGAAAGTTTGACTCTAAAATGGATTAAGAAAAATTTCTTAGTTTTTCATTAACTAAAAAGGCATATAGGATATTTAATAAGAAAATTCTTATCATTGAAGAATTTATACGTGTTGTTTTTTATGAAACTAACCATTTTGATATTAAGAGAAGTTTTAAAGATGACGACATAGACTTATCCAAGGATTTGGAAAGATTAGCCACTAAAAAGGAAAAGGCTAGTCAATAAGTCACCTTATAAGAACCAAATAGGCATATTGTTAAACTAAGTGTGGGAAATAAGAAGAATGAGGAACTTCTAAAAGATTGAAAATTTAAGAAGGATCATCCTTCAAATCAAATCATAGTGATGTTCATTAAGGTATAGTTACTATATCTATTCTTAAAAATATATGGTACCCTGCTTTTATTTCTTAAATCAAACCTAGAATGTAGAAGAAGAGAGTTGAGTTCTTCTTATGAATGAGTTAAACTAGAAGTAAAGTACATACTTTAATACTTAGGCTTGGAGATCATCAAATGATAAGTACAAAGTGGGTGTTTAAAAATAAACTAGATGAATTAGGCAAGATTGCAAGAACAAATATAAACTATATTATAAAAAAAATCTTTACACCAGTAGCTAGATTAGAAGTAATCACATTATTACCGACATTTACACTATACATAGGGTTCAAATTATAAAAAATGGAGATCAAAAGTGTATTTTTAAATGTTTTTATTTAAGAGAAAGTTCATGTTGACTAACCTCCCAAATTTGAAAATCATGATGTACCGAATCATGCTTATAAACTTACTGAAGCTTTTTATAATTTGAAATAAGGTCTAAGAGCTTAGTATGAAAGTTTAAGTATATTCCTCTTTAACAATGGTTTTATTGAAGGTTAGGTTAACACAATTTCATTAAAAAGGATGAGAATGATGTCTTGATAAATTAAATTTATGTTGATAAAATTATCTTTGGCACAACTAATAAAAGGTCATGTAAAATAAATTAAGTGTATGATTAGAGAATTTAAGATGAACATGATAATAAAGCTCAATTTCTTCCTTAGACTTCAAAATCAAACAAATGAAGCAAGATATTTTAATCAATCAAGCTAAGTACACTAAGAAACTACTCTAACACTTTGAAATAGACCAAGCTAAGTATTTATGAACATCTATGAACATCACAACTAAATTAAATAAGCACGAAAAGGGTAAACCAATTGACGTAGAGCTCTACTAAGACATGATTGGTAATTTGTTTATAATGGATGATTAATTATATTTATTAATATATTGTTTATTACTTTTTACCCATTTCAGGTTATTTTATTATCTTAATGAGTATTTTTATGAAGTTATATGTTAATATTATATTTCAAGGTTCAGGTATGCAAAAAGGAGTGATTTTGAGAGAAGAGGACTTAAGTAAAATCCTTTTTAAAAAACGACTTCATTTATACCCATATGTGAACTTAAGATAGTGGCAATGTATAATAGTGCCTTTGTTATCCCTAGACACTATTGTTTTAATCACAAAGTAAGACCAAAGCAAATCAATCCTAAATAAAGATGCCATTGTTTTGGAGTTTAGGTGTCGTTAAAGTCCCTAGAAACCTAAGATTAAAAGAGGAGTTTAAGCCCAATTAGAGAATATTTATGTAAAACTTTACCAATTGGGGCTTTTTAACCTTAATAAGGATTTAACTATAAAAGACTAAGGAAGAGAAAAGAAAAAAAGGCTTCCATTCTATTAGTTTTGACTTATTGTTAATGGTTAAGGAGGGAAGAGAAGAAGAATTCTAATGGGTAACACTTCAAAGAACAAATGTAGCTAGATTGGTAGAAGAAGAATAAAAAAGTCCTAAAGAACAAACAACATCAATTTCATAAGCTTCTATTTTTTTTGTGCTCTTTAGTTTTATTCATGTTAACTTTAGATTGAATATTTTGTGTTATCAAGATAAAAAGATTTAAACAATTTTTTTATATGGGATTTGCAATTTTTACATTCATTTGAAGATATTTATTTTCCAAAAAATTGTCTATGTTTGCTTTACATTATTAGATTTGCTATTACCGGAGATATTTTGCTTACATTACGTAATTTGTCTTAATACAAGGAAACTTTAAGAGGATTTTGAAACTAGATAACTTAACCCTTGCATTCTCATTCTTCTTACAATACTTTAGTCAGTCTAATTGATTAGTTAATTTAATAATTTAGTTTCAAATTAATTTTAATAATTAATTTCATAATCAATTATTATTAGGTTAAATAATAGTTTAACAGTTTAAAATAGTATTTACTTAAATTCTCGTGGGAACGTCACTCAACTTACTAATATACAATAGAAATAATAGATGTGCTTGCTTAAAATTTTAAGGTATAGAAATAGGCTAATTTTAGAATTAAAACTCACACATTCAATTTTGGTGCTATTTTTTCTAATTATTTGTGATAATAAGAGAACTTAGGATTACCAATTTAATCATTTTATTGTAATTTTTTGTTTGTTTGTTTATTTTGAGTTTTTCAATCAATACACTTGATTGTTTTTTATTGATTGTAGGTGCATCCTCAAGTGCATGACTAGAAGATTAACTTCTAATCTTGTTGAAGCTAAACTTGAAATTGAGAAAGTAGCTCTTAACTTCTAATCTTGTTGAAGCTAAACTTAAAATTAAGGGAGTAGCTCTTTAAGTAGGTAGAGAAAGGATAAAATAAGAGGGCGAAGTGGAATCAAGACTATAGAATTGGTTAGATATAGTAGAGGAAAGGATAAAGTAAAAAGAAGAAGTAGAATCAAGAAAAAGTAGGTAGATATAGTAGAGGAACATATTATGCAAGCCATCTATTCATGGAACATAATCAAGCATTTTAAGACATCAATAAATGAAAAAATTTTGAGATCATGTCTAACATCATCTAGATGATTTAGAAATTTGTGCAGTTTAATGGATTGCCAAATAAAGATCTCAATTCTCACATTGGTAATTTTTTTAGAAATATGTGATACATTTAAGGTCAATAGAGTTTTGGATGAGGCCATTCGATTAAGATTATTTCCATTTTATTTAAAGGATTGTGCAAAGTAGTGATTAAAATCCCTACCACCAAGTTCTATTATTACTTAGTATAGCCTGGTAGATATGTTCTTACTTAGATATTTTTCTCCTGCTAAGAATGTCACACTAAGGAATGACAATTGTACTTTTGAACAATTAGATGGCTAGACATTATATGAGACGTGGGAAAGATACAAGGATTTATTGAGAAGATGCCTACAACATGGATTTCCTACTTAGATAAAAATGCAGATATTTTACAATGAGTTTAATAATGCTACTAAATAGATGATAGATGCGATAGTTAGGGAGAAACTAAATAATAAGACTCTTTAGATAGCTAAGGAATTAATCGAAAAAATGGAAATGAATAACTATTAGTGGTAATCTAGTTGAAGTAGACAATTAAAGGAAGCAGGAATTCATTACATGGATGTAATATCTGCACTGGCAGTTCAACTTGAGCTTGTGAATAAGAAGATACTTAATTATACAAAATAGATTAGTGATGGTGACATGCTGTGATTAGTATGGAAGAAATCATAGGTGTTAATATTATGAAGTGGGCAACAATTTTACTATGTTAGAGCAAGTGGACTACATCAGATATACTTTAAGAGGTAATAACACCTATAACAACACCTATAACCCAACATGGAGGCAACACCTAAGCTTATTATAGAGTGATTAAGTCAATTCAAGTCTGTCTCTACTCGAATACCATTAGCAACATGAGAAGAATCCAAGCCTAGATAAGTTAATGATGAAATTTATTTCTATACCAAATGGCCACTTATAAATTTTAGAAAGGTCTCAATGTAATCAAGAGGTTTTAATCCATAACTTAGACAACTAAATGGGACAACTTTCCAAGTTAATCACTGAAAGAAAATAAGAGAGTGTGCCTAACAATATTGAGGTAAATCCAAGAGAGCATATGAAAGTAGTGACCTTGAAGAGTGGAAGGGAGATAGAATTTGAGCTAGGGGAGAAGAAACAACTAGTTGTTAATGAGAAGATAAGTGAAAAGGAACCTAAGAAGGATGAAAATGGCGAGAAGAAGCATGAGTCAAAGGAGTTTAAGCCCAAGTCACCATATCCTGTGACTTTGAAGCAAGAGTGCCTTGATGCATAATTTGGTAAGTTCTTGAACTCTTTAAACAGTTGCATATTAATTTACTATTTATTAAGGCTTTTTCATAGATAAAAAATCATGCAAAGTTTTTAAAGGAAATTATGACAACCAATAGTAAGTTAGAAGAGTTATTAAACATTACTTTAAGTGAGAATTGTTTTTCCATCTTCAAAACAAGCTATTAAAGAAGATTAAAACCTAGGGAGTTTCGATATCCCTTGTTTGGTTGGTAGTTTAGCTACTAGTATTAATTTGATTTCCTATATAATATTTAAGAATTTAGACTTGGGAGAACCTAAAAAGAAAAACACGTATGAGCATCTAATTAGCTAATAGGTTAGTAAAATAGCATAGAGGGATTATAAAAGACATGTTAGTAAAATTCATAAGTTAATATTCCCTGTATGTTTTGTGATTTTAGATATTGATAAGGATATAGATGTACCCTTGATCCTAGGATAACCTTTCTTAGCCATTGTTAAAGCTATAATAAATATGCATGAATAAAAGTTAATCTTAAGGGTAAAGGGTGAAGAAATGATGTTCATAGTATCTGAAACCATGAAAAGTTTTCTTACTAATGATGGCACATGATATTTTATGGATTTTTTTTTGATTATGTTATATCTTCATAAGTATAGGAATTTCTTTTCCAAGATCCATTTCAAGTATATCTAGAGCAAGGTGAGGGGATTGAACAAGGAAACCTCTGGATAGATGAGCAAGTAGAGTGTCTTAAAGTGAGTGAGTGTGTGGTGTAAGAATTAAAATTTAAGGAGATATACCGAAGCATCGAAGAGAGTTTAAAGTATTTTATTTAATAATCACCAGTTTTAGAATTAAAAAAGCTTCCAGAGCATCTTAACTACACATTTCTGGGAGAAAATTCAAATCTTTAGGTTATCGTAGTTGTAAATTTGAGTAAGAAGTACAAAGAGAAGCTATTACAAATATTATGAGAGAATAAGAAGGCCACTGTATGAAAGATTTAAAATTTAAGAGGTATCAATCCATCCTTTTGCACTCACAATATCTTAATAGAGGTCAACCAATTATATAACCATAGAGGAGGTTTAACTTAAACACGAAGGAAGTTACAAATGTTGAGTTAATTAAACTCTTAGACATAGGTATTATTTATTTGATTTTTGATAGTTTTTGGATGAGTCTTATAAGTTGTACCGAAGAAAGAAGGAATGACATTGGTACCTAATGAGAAGAATGAACTTATTCCAATAAAGTTCATCACTATATAAATAATATGTATAGATTATTATAGGTTAAACGATGCAACTAAGAAGGACCACTTTCCATTATCTTTCATCAACCTAATGGTATAATGATTTTCACGTCACATGTATTATTTATTTTTTGGATGAGGTGTTAGGATATATTTAGATTCTCATAGCACTTGAAGATTAGGAGAAAATGACATTCATGTATCCATATAGCACATTTTCCTATAGAATAATGTCTTTCAAGATGTGCAAGGCACCAACTATATTCCAATGAGGCATGATGTCCATCTTTGATGACATGGTAGAAAAAATTATGAAGGTATTAATAGATAAATTTTCTATTTTAGTGATTTTTTATTCATATCTCCAAAATTTAGAAAATTGTTAAAATGTTGCCAAAAAAACTAATTTGGTGTTAAATTAGGAAAAGTTCCATTTATGACATAAGAAGGCATACCGCTAGGACATAAAGTTTCACGCAAGGAGATATAAGTAGATAAGGCTAAGATAGAGGCAATTCAAAAACTACCACCCCTTTATTTAGTTAAAGCAATTTGGACTTTTTTTAATCATGTATGTTTTTATTGTATATTTATTAAAGATTTTACAAATATTGCTCTTCCTTTAACTAAATTACTTGAAAAAGATGTTCCTTTTTGTTTCTCTGATAAGTGTTTGAATGCCTTCAATATTTTGAAAGAGAAATTAACTTATACTCTAATCATGGTAGCTCTAGGTTGGAATCTTCTATTTGAATTAATGTGTAATGCCAGTGATTTTGTAGTAGGAGTAGTGTATGGAAAAAGGAAAGATAAGTACTTTCAACCTATTTGTTATATTAGAAAGAATTTCAATGATGCATAAGAAAATTGCATAACGGGAAAGGAATTACTATTTATAGTACATGCATTTAATAAATTTTACTCTTATATAATTTTATACAAAGTTATATTTATACAGATCACTTTGCTTTAAAGTACTTGTTAAATAAGACTAACACCAAACGAAGGTTGGTTAGGTACATTTTGTTATTGTAAGAATTTAATATAGAGATTAAAGATAAGAAGGGAGTTGAAAACATAACAACACATCTATCTTGCCTTAAGAATTCACCTTTAGAGGATGTATCTGAAGAAAAGATAAATGACTACTTCCTTAATGAATCTTTGTATGCATTGGATGCATAAGTTAAGTACCATAGTTTACAAATATTGTGAATTATCTTGTTACAAAAGTTGTATCTAAAGGTTTATCATATCAAAAAAGAAAAAAATTTCTGATGTATGATATTATTTTTGAAAGAGCCTTTTTGTTTAAGATTTATGCAAACTAGTTTAGTAAGCAATGCGCTCCACACTCATAAGTGAAAGATACATACTCTTTAATATACTTACATCAAACTAATTCCCTAAAAGCATTTTAGCATATCATGAGAATTTTTAAAACCATTCACACACAATGTGTAATACATGCATAAACACTAATCATGAATTACAAGATGCATGATGTGAACCCTTTCAATATACTAAATGAATCAAGATAAGACTACATCAAAACCTACAAAAATAATATCCTAATAATTATGTCTTAATCTTCATCTTGAACTTTTTTTCCCTTTAATCTTTATAAGTTCCATTCCATCCATTTTATTTTATGCTAAGGTTATAAGGTTTTAAGGATTTAAGACTACAAAATGTATCTCCACATTTAAGACTACAAAATGTATCACCACGCCATGGCTCTAAAATGCATCTCCATAATATGTTCCAAAAAAACTTATGTTTTTAACATATCGAACTTGCTAAAACTATTTGTAGTAATTTTTTGTCATCATCAAAATATAAGCAGAACTACCCTTGGTTCAATAAAATTTTTTCCCTTTTTGATGATAATAAAATCATATGATATTAGGAATTTATAACAAGTAAGAATACAATTGAAAAATATGTTGCTTCCCCTTAAGCTAATATCAAACATTTTCTCTCCCTTTTATAATCATAAAAAGTTCACATACTAAAAATATTTATCTTAAACATACTCCCCCTTTATGTAACACTAATTACAACCTTATTCAAACTCAAAACACATTGTCATTAAAATTCGAAAAAGATTGTCATATATCTAAAATCTCATGTTAAAAACATAAAGTCAAGATAAATACCAAACTATTCAATTTCATTTAAGAACTTTAAAAGCAACACTTCCCCTTTATATCATATCATCAAAACTTAAATAATCAAAATCTTTAATGCTCTACACAAAATCATAAATGTCTTCAAAATTTCAACTCTAATTACAAGACATTAATATAACCAAAAATTCAAACTTATCACCACATATTCAAAACTCCTTTTTAAAGCTATAGTACCTAGATAAATATTAACCTTGTCCCTGTACGACTTAAAACTTATGCAAAACCACCTATAAATTATTTAAAGATACTCCTCCTTTATATAATACCAAAACTAACAAAACAACTATATCAAAATTTCATATCACAACAAGTATCACAATTTTTATATGTAATCCTATCTAAAACAACATGTTCATTTTTAAAAATAAATAACTATCAAATTATTAAATTTTTTATAACTTCCCCTAAATCAATTATAATTTTATCATCAAAATCAAATCTCACAATCTTAAGTTATATAACTAATTACAAACCAACATTTTACAAACTTCAATACTACAACCTTTAAATTTGCAAACTCCCCTTAAATTTATGCATTATCACTTTCCAAAAACTCAAACTCACATATCAAAGAATAGTATATACGAAGAGGATCATAAGCACTAATTATGCATTTGGATCATAACTTATAATTATGAACATCATTCAATGTATAACTCCCCCTTCAATAGATACTTTAGCATCATATACTATTCTCCTCTTTTTGAAAAGCAATACACTGTAAGAATTTATTAAATTTTTGAAAAAGCTCGTAACTTTTCAATATAGTTACTAAAATCAACATATTATAAACATCAAGATTATGGAAACTCTACCTTAATTCATACATTAAAGCAAGTCATAGAGAACTTAAAGATCAAACCAAATTAATCTTCAAAATCCTAGAGCAAAACAATTTATGGACTAACATCAAGCTTTTTAATTTTATAAGACCAAGAACGTATTATACTCATCAAAGCTTTAACTTAATTTACTGATTTTCTAAATTCCCTTTTTATAGATTAAAAAACAATACAAACCCAATTTAAGAGACAATTTCTCTTAAAAACATTTTCAGACACGTTTTCTTTCAATTTTAGAAAATGAGCAAAAACTCCATGAATTTAATAATCATCCAAATCCAAAAATCATGTGCAAATTCATAAATCATTCAAATTCAAATATTATCAAGATGCCACCATAATAATATGTATCAATTGTCTTATAGTATCAAACATCCGAATGTTTTTTCAAACTCTCAGCCTTTTTTATAAAGCCAAAGGCAACATAAGATAGTTCTAATAAAATCATCAATGTTCAAATTTATCAAGATTATCAAACATCCCCTTAATTTCTTTTGATAAATTCTTCCACTTTTACAAACATAAAGTGAAAATTTATAAGCATTAAAAAGAGCAAATATTACAAAGGAGATTTATATGTCACAAATATATTTTAATGTTCAAGTTCGAAAACCACAATCAACATCTAACTTCCAAATATGCCATAATACTTGTACATGCTCTCCCTATACAAGTCATTTAGAAACTTAAAAGCATCTTCACACACTCTTAAACATGTAAAATCTAACATTTTCCTTTATCAATGCAATATATACCAAAAATCACTAAAATTGACTTCAAAACAATTTAAACTCAATTATTCTTCTATAAAAAATTCAAAAAATCTAAGTTATCGAATATCACTCAATTTGATCAAGCATTGTTGAACCAAGGGGTTCTAATCATGTGTTTTGATGATGACAAAACATTATTATG
>JAOXYD010082734.1:0-12274 GCA_028565735.1 Pinacopodium congolense
AATCCTCGTGGGATCAATATCAATTATACTATAAGTTGCGATCTGTATACTTGCAGTGTAGTTAAAACTAGCAAACAGAAAGCTCATGCTTTAGTATTGATCTTCAGGTAAAAATAAAAAGCATTGATCATTTACTTCTCTATTCTTTCAACCACATATAATGGCATCTAAGTGAAGCCTATAACTTAGAATTTAGTATTTATGGGAGTTTTGTTCTCATTCCCTCTTTTACACTTCATGTGCTTTATTTGTTTTCATCCTCTAATTTGAGGACAATTTGATTTAAGTGTTGGGGGTGAACATGACATGTCTCTTTAAATTTTAACACACTTGAAATGTGGTGAGCCTAATAAGGATCACTTGAATGTCTCTTCTTGGAATGATTGAAATTAGGAGTCAACTATTAATTGTAGTACTTTAATTCAATTGGTGCTTTTGATTGTATGAACATTGGACAATATTGAATGATTTATAACTCAAAATTAAATCAAAATTTTTCTTTTCCTTTTTTTATTTTGAGAGAATTGTATATTTTTTGGGTATCATTGAAGTATGATATCAAATCTCTAATGTTGTTGCATGTGGATTGTCGTGTGAATTTGGAATAGGTTATTATTTAATGAATGAAAAGTGTATGGGTGATTAAATAAAGTCAATCAAAATTTTCACTATGCGAGCTTCACGCTAATAAAAAGGGTGGAGTTTGTGAGTGGGATAGTAGCCATTTGTTATTATGATGTTGTTGAGTAACCGGGGTGCTCAAGGCACAATGTTCAAATTTATGTTAAAAGGCTAAATAATATTGCAAACAAGCAAAAAAAGGGTAACCAGTTGAGTAACCAAAGGAAATTTATGACAAAGTGTTTGCCCTTGCATCAAAATACAAAGCGACCTAAAAAAATATTTCTACAAATGAAAATTAATTTATGCTTTATATCATTGGTAACATCCTTAAATGAATTTGCATGATGGTTTATATAAACCGCTTGGATACTTGATATTATACATTGAGAGTTGTTGTACATTTACTAACAATGTGATTGAGTGTAGAGACAATGTTTTTGTCATAAAAGAATAGTGATATGTGAACTAAATCAAAATTATTGATTGAATTTTGTTTTTACTCAATTAAATTTCAATTTGTAATAAAATTTTTTGAGTGGATGTTTAAGTCATTCCTTGAAGACAAGAAATAGCTTAAGTATAGGGGTATTTGATAGCTCCTAAATTATACATCATTTGGGCATAATTTCATGATGATAATATTGAGTTTTAGGGAAATTTTCATATGATTTATATGGATATTGAGTTAATATATTGAATGAGATGTGGTTTACATGTTTTTGGTGCTTGATCCTTTTTATAGCACTTTTTAGAATAATTGGATGCACTTTTTGAGTTAGAAGAGATGTGAAAGCAATTTGTAAAGCAAGAGCATCAAGTTAGGGAGCGTTACATAAAATTTCACTGCCATCAAATGAATGAAAAAATGTGTATCAAGAGAAAATCAAGAGGAGCATAAAGCTAGAAAGGTAACAGTCGTGGCTGTGGTCATACCCATGACATTAAGATTGAGAATACCATAGCCAAAGCCATAGTTGTGGCCTTGGGGATTCTTCATATGCATATAACCTAGATTAAGTTATTTTGGACATATCATTTACCTTTTGAAGTTCTAAGAAGATGCCAATGAAGAAAAGTTAAGTCCTAAGCTATCTTCCAAAGGTTTTACACAAGGTTGAAAGAGAAAAGAAGGATCAAAACATATAAAATTAAAGATCAAAGATAGGATTTCAAGCAAGGATCATTAAGGAGTCAAGGAAACTGAGACATAAAAACATGAGCTTCTTTTTTTCTTTTACCCTTGTAATTGTTATTATGATTTTTACAATGTATTGAAACTAATTTTCTTATAGGATTTATATTTTTATAAATTATAGGATGTCGTATTAATTATTTTCTTGATTTAACATTAAATTTCCATAGTTATGTTGGATTTGTTTATTGAATCAATGGCATTGTTTTTTTTATGTGAATGCAAAATTCAATTCTAATAATATGATTGTTTATGATTAGATTGAGAAATTGACTGTATGCTTTAAATCATTCTATAAACAATGGATCTTGTATGGAGGCCTAGTGACAAGATTATATAAGATGTCTAGACAAGCTGTGAGTTTAATCAAAATAATAAGTTCCATAAAATGTTTAATGCATTCAATTGATAAATTAAGACAAAGAGAACTTTTACTTAATTTATTAAGTTGAATAGAATTTCATAACTCAAGAGAGACTGTAATTTACCTTAGGAAATCTATGGTCTAATAAAATATGGAAAAAATGATGAATAAGAGCCTATTAGAACAAATGAATTCCACTAAATTTTATGAAATACATTTGAAATTCTAAATTTTTATGATTAGAATACAAAAAACTGTTCATTTTAATTTTAGGATTTAAATTCAATAGAATTCAATATAACTAATCTAAATTCCATCAAAATAGTTAGGATTTGAAAATAAATTTCACAAACTTAAGAGGCACATTATTGTCTTCCAAAGCTACCCTCGCCAAACTTTTTTTGTTGCACTTTTTAAAACAATTATAATATTATAAAAATATTTTATTATATTATTATATAACAAATATAATATAATATTAATAATTACATAACAATTATAATATATATTATAATAATGTATAATGATTATATTATATTATAAATGAATTTTCATCTAAATATGTTCTCAACATGATTATGAGTAATTTGATTGAATTATATTTTTTAAATGATAACTATCTGAACATGAGAATTTATTTAAAAATGAATTATCACCAAATTTGGAACAAATGAATGCAAAATGTAGAATTCATTACATGGGGTACAGGTTTAACAATGAATGGGAATGCATTATAGAGGGATGAACTACCCAGATCCTAACTTCATAATTGTTACTAATCCCTATGAGTTTTCTTAGGAGTTTACTTTTGGTTGTTTTGTTTATTTTCTTTAAGTAATCAACCAATCAATATTCTATTGACTAGGCTAGATAATAGTCATAGGAATTGACTATTAGTTGTAGTTCTTATGGATTAACAACCTAGACTCATATTAGCTCTACTACTTAAAGATAGATGCATTTGCCTTATTACGTATTGTGGTATTGTTGATTGAGAGTCTTGGACTATTTTTATTTAAAACTTAGGCACGTTTTACACTTTATGACAATCCATCTAAAGTCAAGCTTTTTGTTATCAATAACTCCACTAAATTTATTCTTATCTTAATATATATTAATTTGACAAGCTACCTCATTTTGAGTGTGATTAGCATGGATTCTCCAATCATATACCTTCTTACGCTCAACAGTAGCCCTTAAATTATCAATCTTTTCTTAAACAACATGAAAAACATCATATATAGGATGGTTGTTTGATGCCTTTCAAAATGTAGTCCTTGAATTCATCCCCTACTTGAGTTAAAATCTAGAAACTATGTTAGTTGATGCATCAAAATAAGGAATTTTGGCTTCTTACTTTATCATTTAAACTTCCATCTAGGCTACTATGTCCCCATCATTAACTTCCATTTCTTCTTTAATTTAATAAGGTATTCATTAACATTAAACTTAAGCATATTATGTAGTGTATCTTTCCTTTTAGAATCAAATATCTCATATGCCATTTCCTTACTAGAACATTCTAAGTCACTTACTTTTAAATAAACTTTATCATTAAATGTTGTGTCATTTGACTTCTCAAATGCTGGCACTCCACTAAAATTATTTTCATCTTCATTGTTACAAGCTATTAGGATATTTAGCAATATTTTTGCATATTTTTCTTGTATCATAATCATTATCATTTCTCATGGCCACGTGTAATCCATTTTTTAATAATTACAATAAACTCTAACCTATCTTTCTCCTTAACATAATGTCTCATTATTCAATTATACTCGTAAAAACCTCCGTACCAATTATAAAACCTATTCCTAGAATCAAAATGCATAGCAATTTTAATAAGCACCTCATTATATTAAACATGAAAAATAAGAGAAATGTGTTTTATAAAGTCACTGATAATTAAGTGTACGTGGATATAATGATAGATGAAGGTAACTTAGATATCAATTATGAATAAAAGATGTTAATAAAACAAAATCAAACATTCAAAGAACCATTGGAGAAATATTCAACATAAACACCAGTAAATTAGGAATGTTGTGCCTTCACCATTAGCATATGTATTGGGAAGAAGCCTTAAGGGAGCTTAGGATAGCGGAAGCTTAAATAATGCAATAAAACGTTTTGATATTGTTAATCATTTTTTTCATCTCATTCAATTGAAATGTTATAGGTCCTCAAAAGCGTAAATTTTACAAAGTTTATTGAACTAATGTAGAATAATGCTAGCTCTAACCCATAAAAATTATATCATCATTTCATCATATTCACATACATTTAAACCTCTTTCAAATACATTTGAAGATTTAAGTCCTAAAGGAACTCAAGAAGGGAGGGGGAGGGGTGAATTAAATGCTCTAAAATTTGCTAAAGTAATAAACCTAAACCACTTAAACAAGTTAATCTATATGCAATCTCTACACTAAGATTCAACCTATGATGATATGCTAATGTTTATGCTAATATAATCATAATATAAATATGAATCAATAACACAATAAACAAAAATGTAAAGAGTTTAAGGATACACGAATTTTATAGAGGTTCAACTAATCTAAATTTAGCCAACACCATTTCTCTAACAATAGTATTGGAAATTTTACTAACTCGTAATAGTAATTATAAAGTTCTTCCTTAGGTGTGGAAGGCCCCATAAAAACCCAAATTTTCTTTTTTTTTAAGGTTCAGAAAAATCTTTAACAAATATTTTTCAAGGAAAAGCGAATCCTATACAAGATCAACCAACCCAACATTATGAAAAAATCCCTTTTAAGTAACCAAAATACACCCTTAAAGGTGTTTCATTTTAACCTGAATAAACTAAGGGTTCTAATTCTTTAAAGAATGAAAAATGTGATCAATGGACTTTTTGAAAGCTTAAAGATATAGAATGTGATGTACTGGAAACACAAAAATCATATTTGAAACTACAAAGATGAAGATTGAAGAGGATAAATTATGAAAACATGAAGATTTTGAAGAAGGTGACTTTGTAAGCTCAAAACTTAAACAAAAAATGCATCAAGATACAATCAAGTTTATTAAAACAATTAGATAAAATTTTTTGAATGTAAAATAGACATTGGAAGGACTTCCTAACTATTAGAGATGAGGAAATTTTTGGTTTAAAAAATATGGAAATTATAGTTGTTGAATTTTCTCTTAATTGGTTGACTTAATGATAGGGTAAATTTTTTTTAGTGTTTTGGATATAATTTGACATTAATTTATTCCTATTTTGATGTTTAATTATTTAATTTTTGTTTATTATTGTTAAATTTCTAGGATAATGCCCAAAATTAAGGATTGCTGTAAAAATATTCACACTTAAAACATTTTTCAAGAGATCAACACCCCTTGTTAATGACGTCATTGATGGTACTATGTAGACCACTATTTTTAACACTCTTATTAGCTTTAAAACTTAATTCCCAATTCACAATAATTGACAAATCACAATTTAACCATAATTAAATCTCAATTTTGACTATAAAAGATGTAATATATGAAAAGAAATTAACTTAAAACAAAAGAGAAATGATCATTAATAAAAGTCACAATTCCCAAGGTCAATAAATCTGGTATCTATCTAAAATATATCATCATTCGCAACTGTATCATAAGGAATCAAATTGTCAAAGTATAAAGAAAATATGACTAAAACTAATTCCTATGGTATCCTGCAACAAGCTAATCCACAGAAACTATCCACTAACAGGCAGATTTAAAATCTAAAGTGCTCAAAGTCTACTAAATATCTCTTGAAAATTTCAATGGGTGAGGAATGAGTTGCTAACTTAAGAAAGGATAAGTAGAATGTACTTGTCATGCAATATATAATATATGTAAGTATAAAAGGAAATATACATAATGATCACATTACAAATTAATATCAAAAATTACATTTATCTACATTTATTTATTATTATCAATCCATTCTTTCATTTCTAAAATTATCATGTAATTTCTTTCTTAAACTTTTAAGACTCCGCTTAACCTAGTAGAGTTATATCCGTTGATCTGCCAATAACTAGACCACACATAATACTTCCCATTTATAGAAATATCCTGGGCATTCCCACTCCTCTAAAATTTGATCTCATCAAAATAAGACATAGTCCACTCTTAGAAACATCCTAGGTATCTCCAATCTTAAAATAACAATATACGTTATTAAAGATATCCCCACTCCTAGAATACCCCAGCACATGCCTAATAATCAATCTTAATTACATTGCATCAATATCAAGATCATCAAATATAATCTACCTAGGCAAGCTCCTAACTAGGCTCTTTTTATAACTTTAATGCTCCATAATTTTCTATTAATTTGACACATATTATATTTTTCCTCGTAATTTGTGATTTACCTTAAATGCAAAATCATGCTTATAAAATAATTCTCAACAATACAATATATTTCCAAAATCCACTAATTTATTTCAATATTTGTCACACAATCACATACATATTTCTCATACAAGCACATGTTCACATTTTAATCCATAATTTTAAAAAATTAAAGTTATCTAGAGTTCGAATGAAATTCATGTAATATGATACAATATAAATTCCTAATTTCGTTCAAAATCACATTTACCATAAAGTTTCACAAAGTGCATATGCAAAGATATATTTAATTCCAAAATTCTCACAAAATTCATAATATTCATTTTGCACAGAAATTTCACATAATATGGTATAATTCTAATTAATCCCTTTACCTAATACTAATTTTTTTTTAAACTTCTTAATCAAACATGAGCTCCTTTTAGCCTATCTCTATCACCTAGAAATTATAGATTCAATTAAACTAAATAAATTAATTTAAAACTTTAAAAATTTTCTATAATTGCTAAACTATCCTAAAATTAACACATTTTCTATTTAACCCTTTATAATTCCAAAATTACCCATATTCCTATACTATTCAAATTTCACATTTTCACCCCTAACATCTCAAAATTAAAAATTTATCCATTTAAAAATTTTCTTCTCTCCTTCTTTTTCCTTTATTATTATTATTATTATTATTATTATTATTATTATTATTATTTTCCAACTCTCACCTCTCTCATTCTCTCTCTCTCTCTCTCTTGCCCCTTCTGTTCCTTTCCCCTTTTATTCTTTCCTTTCTCTTCTTCTTTCTTTCTTTCTCTTGATTCTACCTCTTTTTCCTCAATTCTCCTCTCCTTCTCTTCCTTCTCCACGATGTCATCTCCCTCTTTGCTGCTCATCTTCTTCTCTTCCTTTGGCATCTCGTCTTCTCGTCCATTCTCAGAATTCACTAGTTCTTATCCAACAATTGATTACTCACAAAAACTTGAAGCCAACTTAGCTCCAATCACAAAAACTGTTAAGAGATTAAAAGAATGAATTGTTGAAGTAGCTTGTTGGGTCCTAGAAGCAAAGCAAAGAAGAAAGTAAAAAAGGGTGTGGGTGGCCAGTAGTTTCAAGGTGGGAGAAGAAGGACAAAAGAAAATAAAACCTAATACTTTAGTTTAAGTTGGGTTTGGTCTTGGAATAGATTAGGTTTGGTTTTGGGTTGGGCTTTAGTTGATTAAGTAAGGGTTTTACACTGTGGATTTGCATAGTGAAATTAAAAGTGAGTCTTTATATGATGTCATTATTCTACAACACCCTGCATTGATATCCAGTTTATATCAAGAAGATTAATGCGAGTCATAAATGGTGCCATTAATCCTTGATTTCAATCCCATTGATGTATATAGATAAAATTTTCTAGTTGGATTCAATTTGATTTCTAGAGAAACTTGTAGCCATCTTACAAAATACCTAATCAAGACATACATATGCATCTTTAGGAGCCTAAAGCAAAAAGTTTAGCAGCTCATTTTCATTACTTTCTCCCAAATTTTAGATTATGTCTTTAGGTTTATGATTTTTATGTGTGTTGTTGATTTTAGTCACTCGTATTGGAGTTTCAAGCTTATTTTTTAGGAATCTAAAAGATTTAAGATGTGATTTATAAACTAGTTTAAAGCTTGATTTTTTGCTTTCTAAACTCAAGTATTCATTATATTTCACTCTTTTTTTGGTATAATAAAAGATATGTTGTTTAAATTGCATAACTTGTGTTCTTTGATTCAAATAAATGGATAATATAATTTTTAGTTTTGTAAGCCTGGTAAATGGTTTGATAGAGTTATTATGCATGTTTGTGAATTGATTTATGTTTATTTAAGTGCTTAAATCTCTTTTATAAGCTAATCACTTAGGAAATAGTTATAAAAAATTAAGGATCTAAGAAATATACTTTAGTTGTTGAAACAAATAAATAAAACATGGTTTAAATCAATGAATGACCCAACTCTAATTAATTGTTAGGTTGTTAATCTAGAAATAAAAATTTTTTGGAATAAATTTCAGAAACTTTATGCTTATTGTTAATGCATGATTTATATTGATTTTGGATGCATAAATTGCTATGTTTTTTCACATTTAATATATAAAATACAACAATTATAAGTTATTCTTGTTAATTTTAAGAACATAATGAGTTTGGAATAAAGTGGAGGAGTTTTGGAGTGGATTGGGGAAAAAAGAGGCAAGGAGGCGAGTTTCTATATCCATCAACGACAGGCTCGAATATGTGAGGACAACGGCGGGCTTTAGTTTCTTAAGTGATGATGTTGAGCAATTAATGAGGGTGCCTTTGTAGGCTCTATACGGGACATTTTGGTACATTTTTAAGTGAAAACATCATTCAATCCATCAACTAAGCCTTCCAAACCCTAAGAGACACAAAGGAAGTATATAAACCTATGTTTTTGTCGCCTTCAAACAAAACAGAATAGGCAGAATGACATAATCATTCATAATTTTTAGGTTTTTATCTAGTTTTTGCTATTGTCATTTTTAATCAGATTTTGGGCGACGATTGGCTTTGAGGAGACATTCAAGTGATGAGAATCACATATTGGACTAGGGAGTGACCATATTTAGGTTGTAATCTTGTTTATTTTCATTTTTCCACTTGATTGAACCCCTTTTACATATATTATTCAATAAATATGGTTTATTTGATCTATTCTTTGTCTCTATTGATTAATATGTGCGAGTAATTTGTTTTTGGTTGAGGTTAGGATATTATTTTGGTTGAGAACAAATCTAGGTTATGTTATTTTACATTGATTGAGTGTTAATTTCATCTAATTTGGCTTGATCACTTATGTTGGAACCTTAGATAATTAGAATTCCATGAACATTAGGTTTTTAATTGTTAGAATTTTAATTGTGGAACATACTTGAATTTAAGAGTGGACCAAACCTTAGAGTCTTGTGTGAGGATTCCTCAATTTAATGAACTTAGATTTAGACTTCTTGATTTTCATGCCTTTTATTCCAAGTTATTTGCGGACCAATTGGGTAATTTGAGTTTAAAAGAGACAAGATATTTCTATGACCATTAGCAATATTTTGTTAGTATGAAGTAGATCCTAATTCATAACACCGCATGTTTTTATTCTTCAACTTATTGAAAATCGAAACCTTAACCATTTTATTATTCGTGGAATTCTTATTCATTAATCATTGTCGGGTTTCATTCTTTTTATTAATTCGTCATTTTTGTTTTTAAATCCTTGTTTGCATAAATCAATTATTGATAATCTGAGAAGTTTTGCATCATTTAAGTTAATATTTCTTAAACTTTGAGAATCTTTAGGGTACAATACTCAGATACTCCGTTTTATACTACTTATTGACAAGGTGTGCTTACCTTTGGTTGGTCTAGGATTAGATTGGTCAAAATTATAGTTTAGTTAGACCACAACAAGTTTTTGGCATCGTTGCTAGGAATTATTAATTGTGAGATATTAGGTTAGATGGAGTTAATTGTCTCAGATTTAGTTCTTATATCGTTGTTTATTTTTTGTGCTTAGTTCAGTTGTTTTCTTGATTACTTTGCTTTAGCGTGTTTTATTTTTAGTTATTAACTCTGTTATTGCCTTCTTTTAGTTTTTCTTCTTTTGTTTATGTACACTCATAGCCAAAAGGTTACAACCTATGGTTCTTATTGTCAGGCTGAGAGTGACAACAGCAAACTTCGAGATTCCTCATAGTATTACTTCTATGTTTAGAGCATCTCAATTCGAAAGACTACTGTTGGAGGATCCGAACACCTATTTGGAGATTTTTTGGATATCTGCAAATTTTTCAGGAAGAATGGGGTGTCAGATGATACAGTGAGGTTAGGGCTATTCCCATTTTCTACAAGGGATAAGGTGAGAGCATGGTTTTCTACTTTGTGGCCAAGGTAAAACACTACATGGGATGAGTTGATGAGATTGTTTCGTTCTAAGTTTTTCCCTCGTGCGAAGGTTGTCAAAATGAAGAACGAGATTACTTCTTTCACCGAGTACAAGAATGAAAGCTTATATAGGGCATGGGAGAGATTTAGAAACATGTTTTCATAGTGCCCTAGTAATGCATTCTTTCCATGGTTTCAAGTCAATACTTTCTATATAGGAGTGACACTATCAATTAGAAGCACTATCGATGCAGTAGCAGGAGGTAGATTGGTGAGAAAGACACTTGTTCAAGCTTACAAGTTAATTGATGAGATGGCCACAAGGAGTTTTCAATATCATATAGAGAGGCATCCCAAGAAACTTTCAAGTTCTCATGTAGTGAATAATATAGTGCATTATCAGTTCAGATGGAGGTTTTGACGAAGAAGTTGGATATTCTTATGCATAACGTCAGAGGAGGAGTGAGTTCATCTACGAGGAGTTATGTTATGTGTAAGCATTATGGTGGAGATTCCCATGCATCCTCAGAATGTTAGGATGGGAACCATTTCAAGCAAGAGCAAGTTAAAGCCCATTATGTGGACAATTACAACAGGCTGAGAGGGGACCCATTTTCTAACACCTATAATCCTAGGTGGAGGAATCACCCCAACTTCTCATAGAGAAATGATCAGATGTCACAGTCACAGGCACAATCATCTAATGTTCATAAACCACCACATATAAGTTTCAAGTCTTCCAATCTACTTGAGAAATCCAACTTTGAAGAGTTAGTCACAAAATATATTTCCAATATTAAGGCTCAACTGCAAAACCAACAAGCCTCTATTGGGAACTTGGAGAATCATATGAGCTATATTGTGAGCTTATCAAAGGAAAGGGCTCCGAGTTCATTACCTAGCTCTATTGATGCCAACTCGAGAGAGCATACAAAGGCAATCTCATTGCGAAGTAGTAAACAGATGAAGGAAGTTGAGCACAATGATAAAGAAGTTAAGAAGAAGAGAGACAAGTAACAAGCAAGGAGGACAAGGAAACACTAGCTGTAAAAGAGGATCATCCCAAGTTATTTGCTAATCCTATTACTAATCCAATAAGACCTCATATCACATATCTTTAAAGGATGAAAGGTACATAATTATATAAGCAGTTTGGTCGATTCTTTGAAATTTTTAAGAAACTGAATATTAACATTCTATTTGCTGAGGCTATAGCGCAGATGCCTTCTTATGCTAAGTAATTAAAAGAGATACTGTCTAATAAAAGGAGGCTCGTATAATATGTAATAGTGAAGCTTAATCAAGAGTGTTCAACCATCTTGCTAAAAAAGCTAGTACACTATTTGTGATTTGCATATTGATAGGGCCTTAATGGTTTTGGGTTCTAGCATTAACTTGATTCCTCTTTCTGTTTTTAGGAAGCTTGGATTAGTGGAGCGTAAACCCACTACAGTTTTGCTATAGCTGGCGGATTGTTCTATTACATACCTGAGGGGTGTCTCTTATGGGTCAAATTAATAGAGTTTTAATGGTTAATTTGTTGAATTATGACCCTTAATTTAGTGCTTAATTATTAAATTTATGTGTTATTATGTTTAATTTGCACAATGGAGCTTAATGATGAAAATTAGAGCAAAAATATGAAGAAAGCTTCTCCTTTCTATCCATTAACGGTCCCCTGCCAAGGTCACGTTAATGGAAGAACAAGGGGCCGTTAATGGGTGCTGCAGTCGGGAGGGTGCCGTTGTATGGAGACATGGTGCCATTGATCACCGAAGTCAATAATTTTAACTCCGAATTTTCAAGAATTCAACTT
>JAOXYD010082745.1:0-12274 GCA_028565735.1 Pinacopodium congolense
ATTTTAAAATATAATTGAATAATTTCAATATAATTCAACAGTTATTTATAATTGAAAATATTTAATTACAAAATATTATTTAATAAAAAATTTTCAATCTTTTGAAGGAATAAGTTATATATATTTTTAACTAAATTTAAAAGTCATTATACAATACTTCCTAGCAAAATATTTGTATATTAATCATTTGTTATTTTTAGAACAAAAAAATTAATTTTGACCTAAATTGAATAAATTTTATAATGTTACTTAATGAATTGAAATTTTTAGAAGATTACTCTCTTAATTGAGAATTTTTTAAAAAGTTACTCACTGAATTGAGAAATTTTTAAAGTTGGGGCGTGTACATATGAATGCTGACGTGACACTTTTTCCATGTAGATGTTGACGTGACAAAGTCTATTTGCTATATCAGTATGGACATAACGGAATTAACATTTTTACTTTAAGTGAAAAAACGTTAAGGGTTAAATTAAACTATTTCTCAAACGTTATGAGGCAAAGTATACCTTGTGCCAAACAGCAAAAGCAAAGTCTCATCTTACCAATTTAAGAACAATTTATGGCTATGAATCATGCTGAATAAATGACATCAATTAGAAATTGTCCAAATAATAGACAAGGAAAAATTTTAAAAAGCATTAAGAGAAAAGCTAAAAAAAAGTACATATGGCAAAAAAAGTTAAAACTATTAAAAAGCATGCTATGTACTTTTCCTTTGAAGAAGGGGCTTCATTACCTCCGTCTTCATAATAATATTTTTAATTTTATTATTAAAATAAAAATAAATGTAATTAGTTTAAGAGTAAATATCCTTTTACCCCCATGTATTTTCATGATTTATTAAATACCTCATATTTTTTTAAATTATCCTAAACCCACTTGTGTTTTAACAAAATTATCAAACACCGATCAATGGTGCCATTAAATTTTAGATACCATTGTCGGGAAGTTTGTTTCAGTCTATATATTGA
This sequence comes from Pinacopodium congolense, assembly GCA_028565735.1. Classification (NCBI taxonomy): domain Eukaryota; kingdom Viridiplantae; phylum Streptophyta; class Magnoliopsida; order Malpighiales; family Erythroxylaceae; genus Pinacopodium; species Pinacopodium congolense. The sequence continues at coordinate 975 of JAOXYD010082745.1, forward strand.
CTTCTTTAATCTACATACTAACTTTTCCTTTCCAGTGGTTTTAAAACCTTTTGGTTGGTCCGTATATACTTCTTCTTCTAAGTCACCATTTAGAAAAGTGGTTTTTACATCCATTTGGTGAAATTCTAAATCATAATAGGCCCCCAAAGCTATAACAATTCTTAAAGAGTCCTTCTTTGAAACTGGAGATAAGGTCTCTTTATAGTCAATGCCATCTTTCCGAGTGTAACCTTTAACAATAAGTCTGTCTTTATACCTTTCAATGTTGTCTTGTGAGTTACGTTTGGTCTTACAGACCCATTTGCAACTCACTTGCTTTGCACCTTCTAGCAACTGAAACTAATTCCCAAACTTCATTATCATCCATTAATTTCAACTCTTCTTTCATAGTATTGAACCATTTTTCAGAATTGTTACATTCCAGAACTTGTTTGAATGAGATTGGATCCTTTTCAATACTTAAGTCACATTTATGTTCAAGTAAATAATTTTCATAGTCACTCGAAATATCTAGTCTTCTTTGCCATACAGACCTTCATAATGCTATTTCTTATGGCATCACTTGATCATTTGTAACTTGTGCATCATTAGCTGATTGTTCATTAATATGTTCAATTTGTGGAGTTAGAAAATTTATTTGTTGTGTCGGTATGTTGTGTATCTATGATGCAACAAGAGGAATGATAACAGGGAAACAACACTTGACTGAGGAGCTTCAACATTTTTTGTGGTTCTCCACTCCCACTGATTTGACCATTCTTAATGAACCGAGCATTACCAGACTTGATTATTCTCGTACTATGATTAGCACAGTAAAATATGTACCCCTTTGACTTTTTAAGATAACCGATGAAATAACCACTAATAGTTCTCGCATCAAGATTCTTTTCATGTGGATTATACAGCCTAACTTCTACTGGACAACCCCAAATGTGAAGGTGTCATAAACTAGGTTTTCTTCTTATTCACAGTTTATAAGGTGTCTTAGGAACTATCTTAGTAGGAATCCTTTTAAGCAGATATGCAGTGGTCTTTAATGCATTCATCCACAATAATAAAGGCAAAGTACTATAACTTAACATAATCTTAACTATATCCATAAGAATACAATTCCGCTTTTCAGCTACACCATTTTGTTGCAGTGTACTAGGCATTGTGTATGACACACATATGCTTTGACTTTTAAGAAACTTTACGAATGGACCTGGACATTGTCCATTTTTATCAAAATTTTCATAATATTCACCACCTCTATTAGACCTCACTATCTTTACTTTTCTATCTAGCTATCTCTCTACCTCATTAATGAACACCTCTAAGATGTCTATGAATTGAGACTTTTCATATAGTAGATAAATATATTCATATCATAAGAAATCATCAATAAAGGTAATGAAATATTTTTCGTCGTCCCAAGAAGGAACGTCGAAAGGATCACAGATGTCGGTGTATATTACTTCAAATAATTCACTATTTCTTGTGGCTTGATGCTTTGATATGTGTTTGGTTTGCTTACCTTTAATGCAATCCACCCATATATCTTAGTCAACAAAATCCAATTAAGGTAAGATTTCATTTTTCACTAACCTCTATACCCTTTCCTTGATTATATGACCTAATCTTTATACCATAAAAAAGCAGAATACTTATTATGTGCACTACATTTACTTCCTATAATATGATCAACATGATATAGAAATTCTGCAAAATCAACATCAAGATTGAAATGATATAAACAATCCATTAAATTACTTGAACCATAATAGTACTTGTGTTTATACAAAGAAAAAAACATCATTTCCAATCTTAAATTGAAATCCTTCATCATCCAACTTTGCAATAGAAATTAAATTCCTAGCACAGCCAGGAACATAAACACACTTTTATAGATCTACGTAACACCGAATATCTAAGATCAATCTGTAAGTCCCAATGCCCTATATCCGTGCCTTCATTCTATTGCCTATATATAAGAACTTTTTAGTTCCATTTATGATTTGTATTGAAAGGAATCCCTGTAGAACATGTGACACATGAGTAGTTGCATCAGAATCTAACCACCATGTATTATTAGGCACTTCAATAAGATTTGATTCAAAATATACTAAAACATAGTAAGTACCTTTCTTTTCGAACCCAGCCTTTCGTTTCGGATAATCCTTTCTGAAGTGATCAAGTTTTTTGTAGAAATGACACTTCTTGTCTTTATGGATTCGACCCTTATTAACTTTGTTGAGAGCTTTATCCTTATCCTTGCCTTTCTTTCCTAGTTTGTTCTTACTGCTGCTAGCTCTTTCATGAAATGTGAGATGAACGGAGTGTTCCTTCATTTTATTTAATCTCCCTTTCTCTTGAACTAACATGACCTTAATCTCTTGAAGGTTCTATTTTTCTTTAATAATATTATAATTCAACTAGAACTAGCCAAACTCAAGAGGAAGTGAGTTTATGATAAATTGTACTAGAAAGGACTCACTCACATCTATACGCATTGCTTTCAGTTTAGCTGCTAAATTCGACATATGTGTTACATGATCATGAATAGGCTGAGACCAATCAAATTTCTTGGTAGTCTGCTCACTTATTAAAGTCCCTACTATGGACTTGTTAGTTATTTCTGATTGGGAGTATTCCTTAAGTCTCAACATGAACTCCTTTGCATTGTTCATCTTAGGCATTGATGGCTTAATATTTTCTGAGGTCATCATTCACATCAAGTTCAAACTCAGCCTGTTAGACCGTTCTCAAGCCTTGTAGTAAGACTTGTCAACTTTATAACTAGTCTCGGTTATAGCTGTGGGCCTTATGTCTGAAACTATGGCCAAGTCCAAATCCGTTATACCCAGTTGGAACTGGATTTATTCAAACCAATCCGCATAGTTCAGACCATTGAACTTGACAAGCCTATTTCCTAAAGCGAACAAATTAGTCAATGCTATAAGCACAACATATAGCTCATGCATTAATACTTTAAGTAAACCTAATTGGATTCAGGCTAACTAATAACTTTGATTATGTATTTAAGTTCTTCTTTAGGTGATCTTTAAATAGCTAGCTGTAATCTATAATGATGTAAATATAGTTCACTATAATGGACAATTAATCATATTTTAATCAATCTGTATGCTATCTTTGGATATGCAATCTTATTAACCAAATATGTTGATAAGCATAAACAATGGTCCACCTTTGGGTGACCTCTTAGCGTTATAATTAATGATCTCAATTATTCAATAAATTTTTTTTATGTCATTTAATAGCATCATAACAACCTGAACAATTGAAAAACTCACAATTAAATGTCTAAATTTTTTTAAGTTGAGCCACTTTGGTGACTAACAAGTTTTCCATGCAATAAAAATTTAATTCGATAATTATCATACATGAAAAAATTTTAATTGATTTAATTTTGTCACTTTGATGACTAACAAATTATTCTAAATCACAATAATATCATGTATCAATTCCAACACATAATATGATAATTTAATTTCAAGCATGGCATAATATAAAATATTCAAAGTACCAATTAAAACATAATATGACACTAATTTTCAAAATATATTATGCATAAAAAATATGCACAACATTTATGCATATTAAATAAATAATTCAATTAATTACTTCATGACATCATTAATCAATTATGACCTAAAACAAAATTATAGGGTTTTAAATTAAAAGTCCATAAGGTAATTAATTGATCCACGCGTTAAATAAATTAAATAAATTACTTAATTTAAATCAACTACTTTAAGTGTGGACTCAAATAACTAGCATAGGGCATCTCCTTAGGGTCCAAAAGCATCATAAAGAAAATAGGCCTAGAAGGCTGGCCAAACCAGGCCTGGGGAAGCTTGACGCATGCACCAGACCCTGGTTTGTACGTGCCAGTTCTTCCTGTGTTTGTCAAGCGCTTGGAGGGTGAGGTGTATTCAACCTCTAGACCGTTTCTACGTTTCCAATCATTTTTTTTATATTTCCTTTCAGTTTTAAAACATGGTTTCTTTCAATTTTAAAACCCCCTTTATGCTATTAATGATTATAGCCACTCTAATAATCCATTGTGTGGTCAAAATTCCAGAATCTAAAACATCTGAATTTCCTCTCTCTAACATCGTTATCCATTTTTTATTCTAACCAGTTCTTCCATGGTTTCCTTTTAGGAAACAGTTTAATCTAACAGCGAAAGTCTTCAATAGAAACATTCTCAGCCCTTTCTCATTTGATTGCAATTGACAAATCAATGAAACCCAAAGTTACCAAGCGTTCAGAGTTTTCGTATATCACATAAACTAAACTGTTGAACTAGATATCCATTTGCAGTCTCAAGTTTGAGGCATTTAACATCCAAAACACAACAAACCATCGACCGAATCCAGATCAAAGGAAACGTTTACAGAAAATTAAGATGGGATAATGTCACAAAATAAGTTAATCAGAAACGAATTTATCCAATGGAGAGAATACAATTAACCAAAGCTCTTATACCAATTGAAAGCATTTATCAGGATCAATTAACACTTCATTAAAGAAACTCAAATATGGATCCATAATGTTTTTGAATTGCTTAATTGTGAATATGATTTTCTTAGTTGATTCCCTCTATGTCTTTTTCTTTATGTTATTTGTTTAAGATGATATGAAACAACTGTAATACTTTTTGTAATGAAAACTTGTTTTGGATTTGTTTAAAAGATAGAGGGAAAGGGTCTTGGACCCATTTGAGCCCAAAGGCTTAAATGCCCAATAACCATCATCTTGGGCAGATCAAGATCGCATTTCAGGGACTACAACATCGATAGATTAGCAGGATGAAAACTAGAAAGCAACAGTATAGAAGGTTCCTTGCAACTCTCAAACAGTTATAAAATAAACCTTTGCCTAGCAAAACATGACTTTCAGGATCTTTCGTGTCCCAAACATTGGATGTTAGAAAGCCCACCCTCAAATGCTATTCTGTCTATAGAATATTGAACAGGCATGAATATAGCATCTATGGGGTAGCCTCCGTCTTGAAAGTTATTTTTGTGGTTTTATACAATATTCGCGATTCCTCTTGATTTGTAAAAAGATATCCAAATTGAGTGGTTCCGTTAGGCTAGCTATATGCTGTGTATTATCACAAATTTCCACAGAACGCGGTTCTATTGAACTCAAACTATAAAGTACATGGGCCACTAATTAAAATTAATCTAGCAATTCTAACTAACCCTACCTTTCATATATGTTAAGGAGAACAAAAACATAATATTGAAAGAAAGTTGATGAGTTTAGCATGATGAACAGGGAAAAGTTGATTCGTTAGAACCCAAAGTTGCAGAAAGAATGAAGGGAACCAACAATATGATTTGATTGAAAGTATGAGCTTTCGTGAAGGACAAACATGGAATTATCTTTTTGGTTATTAAAATTTAAATAAAGTAAAAAAAAGATTATCATTTTAAGGTGTTTAATTACATTCGAAAAAAACCTTAAATTTTGTAAAATATTTTAAAAGGAATATGACTTTAATGAAACTTCTATTAACTCTTACTAACATAGTATTTTTAATGAGTTTATATCATATTCATAAAATTATTTAACACTCTAATATATTTTTATAATTTAATGTAGAGTTTTATAAGGATTTAATTTGGTGATTTAAATTTCTTTAAACTAAATGAAAAAAAGTTATATCAATATGAGTTAGTGGAGTGTAATAAAAAATATAGTTCTCATTAGTTTCAAGATTTATTTTAAATATTTTATAAATGTTAAAGTCTTTTTTAGTCTTCATTTAATTCAATGTTTAGATCTTTTTAAAATTTTGGTATAGATCTTAAGAGTCAAAATGGACCAAACAAGAGCAAATATAAACTGTCACAAATTTGTATGAAAATTAGAAAGAAATATCTAAATATGAAAAAAAAATTGCATTTGCAAGTAATTTCAATCTCTTTTAAACTAAAATCTTGGATTTTTTGCATCTTTTTTAGGGTATAATTCATTTTTAATTTTTGAATGGGGTGATTTAAATAATTGAAATTTAAGAATTCGAGATTCTTCATCTTTGTTATGGAGAAGGAAATCAAAAAATTGGTTTTATTAAGGAAAGTTAAAGTTTCCAATTCCTGACTCAATGATTCTAAAAGAGGACGAGTTTGTCAGCCAAATCGTGAGATTTATTTGCAAAGTTTTTAATATTAAAGAGAGTAACTCTATGAATAAAACAGATAAAAATAAATTGTTTACAAGGATCAATTTCTCCACTGTGATATATGTTTGGTTCAGTCTCAAGACCGATTTTTTGTTATAGTTATCTATGTAAGCAATCTTGATTTCTAGCTAAAACAACTTTGGAAGGACTTAGCAAATTTGCCCCCTATTTCGGGTCCTTGGATGGTAGCGGGGGAGTTCAATTTCACTTTAGACTCTTCGGAGGCTCAAGGGAGGGCATTGTGAGCCCATAACCACCGGAAGGAGGATCTTTGCCATCTCACTAGTGAGTTGGAACTAGTGGATTTGAGGTTTTCTGGCATACTTTTGTTTTAGAGTAACAAACAGGTTGGGCAATGGTTCATTCAGGAAAAGATGGACCGATGCTTGGTTAACTAGGGTTGGCTCTTGAAATTCCCTAATAGCTATGTTGATTTCAATAGTCCCCTTGTTTCGGATCACTCTCTCATTGATATCCAGTTTTGGCTGGGTAGGCTAGCCAAGAAGAGCTCATTTAGGTTTTTAAATTCCTTGCTTTCTCACCCCTTGTTCATGGAAGTTGTCTCCAAAGGTATGCACCAGGTTTTTCATGGCTCCCAAGCCTATATCTATTACCAAAAATTAAAAGCAATCAAAGCAAAATTGTTTTAGATTCAATGACACTCTGGTGATATAATGTTGGCAGAGAAATCCCAAGCTCTTGTAGATTTACAACATTGGTAGTCCTTATTAGCTTTGAATCTTATGGACCCTTATCTTCGAACTCTAGAGTCTATGGTTCTGAAACTTATTAAGAGAAGGTAGAGGCTCATTACTCCCAAATGAAGCAAAAGTCTAGAATTCTTTGGTTTAATGAAGGGAACAAAAATACTTTTTACTTCCATAAAGCTATTTTGTCCAGACACAACAAAAACAGGTTGATTGCCATCGAAAACTCTGCAAGAGTTCTTATTTATGACCAATAGGAGATGAAGAGTTTCACTCATGACCACTTCAAGAATTTACTAGGGTCGGTTGTTCCTTCCTCCCCTCTTCTAGATGATTTCAAGTTGTGTTTGAGTAACTCCTTCCCTGCTTAATTTTCTGACTCTATTACCCGTTCTATTACTCCAAAGGTGGTTAAGAACACGCTTTTTGGCATGTATCCAGGTAAAGCTCCTGGCCTTGACAGGGTTAATGCCCGATTTTTCCACCATACTTGGGACTCTACTACGGCGATGATTACTCGTGCAATGCGGGAATTTTTTAATACAGGTTACATCTTGTCCAAAATGAATAAAACTTATGTTTGCTTAGTTCTGAAGATTGCAAATCCATGTTTCCTATCTGATCACCGAATGATTGCTTGCTGTAATGTGGTTTAAAAAATTATTTCTAAGATTTTGGCTAATATAATTAAAGAGGTGCTGCCCTAGATGATTTATTAAAGTCAAGCTGCTTTTGTTTATGGCCACAATATTAGGAACAATATTATGATTGCGTAATAATTATTTAAAAGCTATCATACTAAAGCTGGAATTAGGAGTTGCGCTTTGAAGATCAAGTTTATGAAAGCTTATAACTCCTTAAACTGGTCCTTCTTAATATTGGTTTTGGCAGTTATGGGATTCCCTCTGCCATTTTTGGATTGGTTCCGTAAGTGTGTAACCGAAGTCTCTTATGCTATCTTGGTGAATGGTGAACCTTCCAAAGTTTTCAAGGCTAATAGAGGAATTAGACAAGGTGATCCACTTTCGCATTATCTTTTTATATTGAGAATGGAGGTTTTCTACCGTTATTTGCAGGTACGGATAGCAGGTGAGCCTAGTTTCAAATATCATTACCACTACCACAAACTTGAGCTGTTTAGTCTCTCTTTTGTAGATGATTTGCTTCTTCTGTATGGGGTTAATAATACTTTGGTCGTACGTTTGTTGGGTTCCCTTAGTCGATTTGCTTTTATGTCGGGCCTGTCTTTCAACCCTGGTAAAAGCTCCGTTTTTCTATCTGCAGGTGTAGAAGGGCAAGTGGGTCCATTGGCTACTTCCATAGGCATTCCCATCCAGTAGCTCTGCTTTAAATACTTGAGAGTTTCTATCACTACTCATAAGCTTGCTTAGTGACTGCTACCCCTTGATTGAGTCCATCTATAAGAAACTCCATAATTGGTGTAGTAAACCCTTTCTTATGGTGGTCGGCTGCAATTAGTTATTTTCACTCTGTCACATATGCATAGTTATTGATGTTCTCATCTAACCCTCCCTAAAAGGGTGATCAAGACCATTGATAGGATTTTTCGAGACTTTCTTTGGAGTGGCAATAATAATAAGATCAAGACTTTTAAAGTCAAATGGGTAGATGTTTACTTGCCTAAGGAGAATGGTGCTCTGGGTATTCCTTCTACTAAATTAACGGTGAGGACTCTTCTCATTAAGCGTCTTTGGCACTTAGTCTTTAATAAAGAAAGCCTGTGGGTGAGATAGATTAATCACTACTACCTGCTGGGAGGTAGCATCTAGAACCTTAAAATGAGTTCTCAAACTTCTTGGTTGTTCAAGCAAATCCTTCTTACCTGGATGAAGTGCAAAATTTCATATGTCACAAGATATGCAATGGTAGTAGGACTTGGTTCTGGTTTGATAACTGGCACAATTTGGGTCCCTTATATAAGATAGAGGCTTTCGATTCCCTTAAATCTATCATTCCTCTGTCCACTAAGGTGCAAACATGTATTAGAGATAATATGTGGTGCTGGCTGGCCCACTCTACCAAATGTGCTGGAGTTATTATGGCTCACATGCCTAACTATAGACTGCACATAGACAGTGAGGACAGTATCTAATGGGTTCCAGATAACAATATGACCTTCTCCACAGCTTTCTACAGAAAAGTGCTTCTAAGTCCTAGAGAGAAACCTGTTTGGACTAAGCTTGTTTGAGATCCTATCATAAGGCCTTCCCACTCCTTCATTTTATGGTTAGTAGTGATGGGAAAACTAGGCACTAGGGACTCTCTCAAGTTCCCTATTGCGAATAACTGTTGTGAGTTATGTCGTGATTTTACTAAAGATAAAACCTATTTATTCCTTGCCTGCAAATTCAACAATACTCTCTGGCAATGGGAAATTCGGCTTTTTTGAGATGTGCCCCACATGGACAAATTTGTGTTCCTAGTAGAAGAATCTAAGGTTCTATCCCAAGGGTGATAAGATACTTTTTTGGACTATTACAGGGATCTTAATTTACAATATTTGAAAAGAAAGAAATGTCATAATCCACGGAGGTCAAGAGAGTGGGCATTAAGTGATTTTCATCTTTTTTGGAATGGAATTAAGGAAGTTATCATGTAAAACGGCTTGGTTATGGCTTTTTCCCCAACTCTTAGAAATTATTGGAGTGTTTAACTTTTCTCTGGCTGATGCACTGTGGTTATGTTTGACGGAAGATGACCTATAGGCATTCTGCTTAGTAGATATGCTGCATGTAGGGGGGCTTCCCCTATCAAATGTCCATCTTACTCCATGTTCGGTTAAAGGGAGGTGGGAGCAAGGCAAGTTGGCTTTGCTCCCCCCTGCTAGCTTTGTGCTGATGCTGATTGTCTTGTTATGGTTGTTACATGTAGTTTCTTAATTGTATAGTCAGGTGTGCAGGTTTGGTCTTGGGGTGCTATCCTTATTTATGTGGATGGAAACGCTTATTGGAGGAGAAGCTGGTGGGATGATGGTGATCTGCTTTACAGGTCTTCTGGCTAAAGATAGAGTTCCTTTGTTTGCTACTGGCTATCATCGGTTTAATTTCTTCTTCTTTTGCTGTGATTGGATGATTGAGTTTTGGGATGCTAGTGTGTTGGCTCTACTTAGAGATGGTTATGTCACAACTGGTTATAATCTTCCCATCTTTGGTGGGATTCAGGTAGATGTCCTACTTACCTAAAGAGAGTTCCTCTCTTTTGGACTTGCTCCTGCCTACTGGGTTTGAGGGCCGGGTAGCACCTTTTGGTTGTAGAGCTAGGCTTTTGATTTTATGTGTTGAAGTTGTCTTTCTCTTTTATTGGTCCACTTGTAAGACCTAGTTCTTTTGTTTCCTGTTATGGTTGGTTTTTGTGTTGACATTGCCTTTGATTGATTCGTTAATTGCATTTAAATTTTCAAAAAAAATGTTTAGTTTTACTTTTTTATCTTTCATTTTTTATCTTTTAATTAAAAATTTTATTTAATTGAAATTTGTAATAAATATTGAAATAACGTTGATCTTCACAAGTCGGTTTCTTCCTTGAGGTGTTGATAAATAAGAAAAAAATAAATATGTTTATAATACATACAGAATTTTTTTATTCAAATATAATAAATATTTATTTATTTTTATAAATAAAGAGACAAAATAGTGCTAACCATGTTTTTATAACATGTTTATATTTTTAAGAAAATTTAAACAAGAAATCATAAAAATAAGTATTCTATTAGTACGAGAAAATAAAGATTAGATTCGGAAAAAGTGAAAGGACGCTGAAAAATTCAAATGAATGGATTATTTGTGTCGAAAACAAATAAAGGTAAGATTACTTGTGTCTGATTGAAGAGCTGCCACAAGCTGACATAGTTCTTTATAGTGATGAACTGCTGCACTTCTATAAATTCTGATGTTTTGATCTGTAACTTGCAGAAGATATCATCCACTTTGTTTAGTTGAGTGTAACTAATTATGGCGACCTGAATGCAAAGAGGAGAGTAATAAGGAAAGATGGTGTTGATTGTAACAATGAATGTGAAACACTAAGCATAGTGATTAATAAACCTTCTAGTTCATCTGATTCAAGGTTGCCTAGGAAAAATCGTTGAGTTACATGATTGCTAGGGGCGATGATGGGACTGAGAAAAATTTCCCATGATTCGCAAGGTCCCTGAAATGAAGCGGCAAAAGGAATCACACAGGATCTCTTTTGATCGTTAGGTTGTTTCTATAGGTCCTTATCATCATGGAAACATTAAGCTTCAGGACGTGGAGAGGCTTAAGGATCCTATGCGCTTCAATTTATCAAAGATTTTAAATTGCAATTATTTAATTGGAAAATTCAGTTTAATGTCGTTTAATCTAAGGTGGAGAAATCTCTGGTGCTGCAAGAAA
>JAOXYD010082765.1:0-12272 GCA_028565735.1 Pinacopodium congolense
AATGTCTCATATTCTTTTGAGTGAAATTTTAGATACAAATAAGTTCTAACCTATTTTATTTATATTTAGCTGGAATTAAATATAAAAAATCCTTTTAAGTTTAGGCCGTATAAAATTATATCTAAATTAACTTATTATCAACTAAAAGTTTATCAAATTAAAATAATTAATACAGTGTTATTTATATGATAAATATGTTTAAGTTACTCTCACATATATCAAGTGTCATATATATTAAACTTATAAAAAATAAAATATTTTTTGTAGTTTATTTTATTTTTTGAAATTTAATTGAAAAATTTTTTATACTAAGAATACAATCTTTTATTTACTAAAATTTTATTTTAATTATTAAAATAATCCATTAATTAAGTTAAAATCATTTAGGTCTTTGTAGTTTAGTAAATTATTAATTAGGTTCCCATAGTTTGACAAACTATCAAATAGATTCTTAAAGTCTTAAATTATTTTCACCAATTAATCTAATACCACGTGGCATTGCTACATGTCTTTAAATATGCTATATAGATATGTTGTTATTCCATATAGGATAAAAGTAATGAATTAGTCGATATAAGATAAAAGTAACGAACAACTAACAAATGAAAGTGCTTTAAAACTTTAGGAACCTATTTTATAGTTTTAAAATTATAATGAACTAATTGATAATTTACCAAATCACAGAAGTTTTTAGTGATTTTAACCAAAAAATTTTGTCACATCTTATATAAATTGTCTAAAAAAAGATAAAGAATTTTTTTCTTTAATGTAAGTTTCGTTATTAAAGGTTGAATTACATAAATATTGTGTATTCCTTTTCTTTTGTTTGATTTGTTATATCCCTCCGCAATTCGATTTTGCAATTCGCACAACAAATATAATAATGCTTAGAAATTCGACTGAGCGTGCTTTTAGGGGTGTTATTCTTCACCTGACTTTGATGTTTACTACCCTTGTAGCCAATCTATTAGTTATAAACACATATATAACGTTGTGATTTTATATTCAATAAAAAGCATTCTCAATCTTTATACATTTTGTTTATTATTTTAATAATTAATCATAAAAATAAAATTCATGGAATAATTACTATGCAATTACAAATTATAATGAGATTATAATTATGAGATTCATATTGCAATTTTGTATTATTCCTAAAATGTTCCTAGTCGTAATTTTATCCAGATGGGATATTGATAAAATGATTAAACTAGGACATGCTATATTTCTTTTTAATGAAGAAAGTAATCATTCTCATAGATTAAAACGTGGAGACACTTGAACAAATGTATGGGTACTTACTAGAAAATAAGTTTACTAAACTGACCCGATTTTGAGGATCTCAAATGAAACATTACTTGTATGTCTGTAGATTTTCTCAAATATGATAATTGTATAATTAATCCTTAGAATTGAGATTACCAAAGTTATCTCACATAGGAATTACTATAGTTTAATGATACTTATGGTTTACTTTATAAAATAGGTTAGTCAGCAATACTTGGATATAGCATAAACTATAGGGAAATAGTTGTATGAATGAATGTAGGATTCATCACTCTAAAATAATTAAGGAGGATGTTATGTTGTTCTTGATTAATGATGATTTGAAAATTATCTAATCAAAGTGAATTAAAATTTGAAAAGGAGTTTTTAAATATCAATTATAAATCATTTGCTAAATACTAAGGATGAACATGATTGAATTTTATAGGGTAGACAATAATTTTGTGCTCTAAATCCAATTGGAACATTGTATGACAAACAGATTAAATTATATACTATAATCATGCATGGACAGACTTGTCAAACTACTTTAACATTCCTAATATTTAGGTAGTCATAATATATTGTTAGACGTCAATCTTGATCTATAATCATAAATTTTTTAATTAGAGAATTAAAGATAAATTAAAAGGAGGTTTGATTTATCTAATTTTAATTATGAATTCTAATTATATTTTATGATTATTACTAACTTATTAGAAACCTAATAGGTCACACATATAATTTTATTAGAAGAGAGAAAATTTTAATTAAATTGGACTTAATTGTAAAGTTTAAGAAAGTTTAAGGTCAAATATGAGATATTTGATTCAATTAAAATTAAATTAGAATTAGAATTAGAATTAGTCTTTAATTATTATTTTTACATAATTTTAATATTAAAAAAATATGATTTTTTTCTTCAATATAAAAGAGAAAACCCTAAGGCAGCTAGCAATTTTTTTTCTACCTCTTAAAATTGTTTTGAGTTCTCCTTTAGTAGACCTGTGGATATCATTAGGGGTAAAACACTTGAATGGCTATGGTTTAAGAATACGAAAAGAAATCAGTTTTTACAAAAAAAGCTTTAATTAAGTTTGTATGAAACCTTTTAATTTCTTATTTTTATTTCAAATTAAATTTTTGTTAAAGAGATCACGTAGAAAACTTTAAAATTTTCCATTGTGCTTTCGATTAGATCGATATATGTTTCCCAATAGTAATATTGGAAAAGGATTTAACATATTTAACTTGATTCTATGGCTTAATTGCAATTGATTAGGAAATAATATGCAAAGGTTGCATCATCTAAAATCAAGAAATTGTTTCTTGCATTTTTTTATTTTTCTCAAAATGTTCCAAAAACTGTTTGTTGTCATTACATTCTATAAAACGAGTTTATGGAAACAACGTTGAATTGTTTAATAAGGGTTTCTATAAAATTGAATAATTAGATTATGAGGATTTTGAATCTTGATTTCTATGTTTTATTTTTGGATCTATAACCTCAAAATTTTGTAATCTATTTTTAAATTTGTGAAACGAAAACTCGGGCATATTATGGATTTGTTAAAATCTGTTTGTTTTTTTTATCAACTCACGAATATTTGGATCTTGAATCTTTATGATTTTTGGAATAAATATGTTGATTGAATTCATGTTTATGATTAAATCTGTTATGAATGAATCTGTGTGCTTTTGTTAGAATTTTGAATCCTTGTATGTGAATCTAGCTTGACTATTTATGTCTAAGTTTGATTTAGCCCAGACTAGCCACTGCTGCTAGTCTAGAGGAGACGTCGTCAGGTGGTGGTGCATCGCCTGGCAATGTGAGAGCCATGGCAGATTTGTCATGTTTCTTGTTTTTGAATCAAAGGGATGTGCAACAGATGGGAGAGGGAGAGGCATAACATAGAAAACCCTAAACCACCAAAAATCACAAGTGTTGTGAAGAAGAAACTGAACGCACCTGCAAAAGGGGAGACAGCGCCTAAAGGTGCTGTGTGAGGCACATACCCTGCATGCGCCTAAAAAAAAAAAGAGCTGGTGCGTGTACACATAATAGTAACTCCTTTTAGTTATTTTTTAATTGAAATTGTTTAAATTAAATTAAATTAATTTTTCTTAATCAAATTAAGTTTAAATTAATTCAGGGTCATAAAAAATTTAGAAAATTAGTTTTCTAATATTTGAAAATATTTTTCAAAGGGTTTTATTTATTAGAAAAATTTTTGATTTTAGTTTAATTTTTCAAGAGTTGAATTATTAAATTAAATTAATTATCAAATCAATAATCAGAATCAAGTAAAACTTTATGGTTATCTTTTATAATTATATTATATTAGATAAAATTAATATAATTAGATTATATTAATTAAAATGAGACCTAAAATTTTTAAATCCCTCGTTAAAACATTAAGTATACGTTTAAAATATGATTGTTGTCTTCCATTGTTATAAGATTAAACTAGAGATCTGTTTATTATTAGGCTTATTGAGCATATTAAAGTCCGCTTTAACCTAAATATGTTTAATCTTTTAACGATGAGTCCTACTTAACTAAATTTGTATAATTTGAATAAGAATACTTATGATTATATGAATTTGGAGGCAGGGTTAAGAATAGCATATAAGATATGTTTTAACAAAGAATTGTCACTTAATAGATCTTGGATTGATATGATATATGATTGATAAATGTTATTTACCTAATTTTAATTTGATTAATTTGTTGAGTACACTCAAGATCAATTAAGTTAGAATGGAATCCTAACCTATTAAGAAATTATGTGATAATATCTTAAATAAATAGTAACTGTTATTAGTTTATTTAAAATAATGGAAGTAGATAAATTTTATTAAAGTTATTAATTATTTAGTTTTTAGAGAATAAAACTAATATTTGCTCTCTTCTATATTTTTCAGTTGTTGAATATGAGTATAATTTGTCCTTGATGAGCATCTTAGATGCTAACAAACTGACTAGACCCAACTTCTCTTACTAGTTTCGTAATTTAAGAATTGTTCTCAAGCAAGATAAGGAACTATATGTTCCTGACACTTCAGTTCCACCTAGGCCTACTTCTGATGCAACTGATGATGTTTAAGAGAGATATCATCTTCATATAAATGATGAGCAAGCACTATGTATGATGCTGGCTAGTGTTCTCCTAAATTTCAGAGGTAGCATGAAAAAATGGATGTTAAATCCATGGTACTAAACCTTCAAGAGTTGTTTGCTATACATAGTAGAGTAGAGAGGTTTGAGAGTTCATGAGTGCTATGGCAATATAAGATGGAACCTGGATTTTCAGTAGAGTCCCATGTACTAAAAATGATTGGCTATATTGAGAAATTAAACCAATTAGATTATATCATAGATCACGAGTTAACAATTGATCTGGTATTCTAGTCTCTCATTTCGAGCTTTTTTCAGTCCACCATGTACTTTCACATGAATAAAAAAGACGTGACATTAACTAAGCTGCTAACTATGCTTAAGGTAGCAAAAGGATACCTTAAGAAGGAATCCACTTCTATTCATATTATTGATTCATTAAAGAAAAAAAAGTAAGACTCCTGAAAAGAATAAGAAGAAGAAGCAAAAGGCCTAAACTAAAGTATCAAAGGTTAGTAAAGGTGTCAAGAAGAAGAACGATAAGGTCATTTGTTTCCATTATAGGACCGATAGACAATGGAAGAGAAACTGTAAAAACTATCTTACTAGCTTGAAGTATAAGAAGCAAAGATAGCTTCATCTTTAGGGCTGATAATAATTGAAGTGAATCTTTCTTACTTCTGTGTCTCAGTCTTAGATAGTAGATATTGGATGTAGATCTCACATTTGTAATAATGTGCAAGTATTGATGAACAATAAATCATTGAGTAGAGATGAAGTGGACTTGCAAGTCGACAATGGAGCAAGAGTTATTGTATTTGTTGTAGTAACTTGTAGTTTAACTTTGCCTTCTGACCTTATTCTTGAACTTCATAATTATTATTTTGTTTTAATTATTATTAGAAACATTGTTTTTATTTCTTATTTAGACATGAATGAATTTTTCTTTATGCTTAAGAATAAAAATTGTTTTTTATAAAGATGATATTTATTATGGATCTGGTACACTTACAAATAGCTTATATGAGATGGATCTTGAAATGCTAGTCTTCAACATAAATAGTAAGAAAAGAAATTAAGTAAACGAAATTCATCTTATTTATAACACTACACGTTAGGTCATATTAATAAAACGAGAATCACTAAGTTACATAAAGATGGATACTTATATCCTTTTAATTATGAATTGTATAAAAGTTGTTAATCTTATTTATTAGGTAAGATGACCAAACTATCCTTTACTGGAAATGGCTAACTTGACACTGATTTATTAGAGTTTATACATTCAGATATATGTGGCCCTATAGCTACTTAAGTAAGAGGTAGATATAACTGTTTTATTACGATCACGGATGATCATTTGAGATACGACTATGTATATGTAATGAAATATAAGCTTGAAGTATTTGAAAAGTTCAAAGAATGTAAACTTGAGATAGAGAAATAAATTAGTAAAAGTATTAAGACACTTAGATCTAATCGAGGTGACAAGTAATTAAACCATGAGTTTCTAAGTTACTTAAAAGAAAATGGAATCCTCTCACAATAGTCTACTCTTAGAACCTCACAACATAATAGATTGTCTGAAAGGAGAAACCATACTTTATTAGATATAGTATGTTCTATAATAAGCCATGAAGTTCTTCTAATTTCATTTTAAAGATATGCCTTCGAAACTGCTGCCTACCTTTTAAATACAATTCAATCTAAATTGATTAACAAAACAACATATGGGATATAAACTATTAGTAAACCAAAATTATCATATTTAAGGATTTTAGAATTTGATGCTTATATGAAGCACACAATGTTTGATAAGCTTCAAGATAAATCAGATAAGTGTAAGTTTATGAGATATCTAAAAGAGAGTCTTAGGTATCAATTTTACAATCCTCTTGAGTAAAAGATGTTTGTCTCAAGACATGCTATATTCCTGAAAAAAATTATTCTTAATGAAAGTAGTGAGAGTGAGGTAGAAATTGAAGAAATTTAAAAACTACAAACTAACATTCATATAGAACAAAAACCTTAAGTTGATGCATCAAATGTATAACCAGTAGTTCAAGAGACATATAATATGTGACAAATTAGTAAAATACATCATCCTCCTATTAAATTAGATATGCATATAAAAAAGGGGAGTGATGATGTATCACTTATAGATGAGGAGCCTATGAGATTTAGGGAAGCAATGTTAGACATTAATTCTTTAAAATGATATGAAGAGATCCGAAATAAAATTCATGTACACTAACCAAGTATGGGTTTTTATAGATGCATATGAATTCATTGTACCTATTGGATGTAAGTGACTTTTTAAAGAAAAAAAAAACTAACTTGAATGGTAATGTGCATATGTACAAAGAAAGGTTAATGGTAAAAGGCTATAGATAAAAGAAAGGAGTTGATTTTGATGAAACTTTTTCACCAGTAGCAATGCTAAAATTTATTAGAATCTTCTTAGTTATAACTGTAAATAATGATTAATGAAAACTTATTAGTGGATGTGTATATAATGCAACCTCAGAGTTTAGAATCGAAAAAGTTTCCTGATTGAGTATGTAAATTGTAAAAGTCTATTTATGATAAAAGTCTATTTATGAACTTAAGTAAAATTCACGGAGATGAAATATCTATTTTGATGAGATAATCAAAGATTTTGATTTTATAAAAAATATGAATCATATGTGTATAAGGAGGTTAATAGGAGTGAATTTGTTTTCTTAATATTCTATATAGATGATATATTGCTCATAATAAATGACATATTAATGTTCTAATTTGTAAAAATTTAGTTGTCTTATAACTTCTCTATAAAGGATAGGGGAGATGCAGTATATATTATAGGAATAAAGATTAGTAGAGATAGATCAAAGAGGTTACTTGGCTTATATCAGTCAACATATGTAGATAAAGTATCAAAGAGGTTTAGCATAGAGAATTCTAATAAGATATTCTTACTGATGTCTCATTGAATTTATCTCTCTACGAGTATATGTTCTCATATATAAGAAAAGAGAAATAAGATGAACGATGTTCTATATGCTTTAATTTTTAGATCAATCATACCTGCGATACTATGTATAAGATCATACGTTTCTTATTCTTTGAGCATAATAAGCAGGTATCAAATTAATGCTAGTGAAGGTCGATGAATGACTATAAAAAACATCTTAAAGTACTTAAGAAGGTCTAAATATGTTTTCCTAATCTATAGAGGAGCTGAATTAAGAGTTCAGGATTATTCATATGCCAATTTTCAGTCAAATCATGATAATAGTAAATCATAGTCAAGGTATATATTTACTCTTAATAGTGGTGCAATTAGTTAGAAGAGTTCCAAATAACTAATCATTATGATTTTATAACTGAAGCTGAGTATATTGCAATCTTCAAAGTAGTTAAGGAAATAGTTTGAATCAGGAAGTTTATCACTAAACTTATAGTGGTTCCTATCATTGTTAATCCGATAGTATTATACTTTGACGACAATGAAGTTATTGCTCAAGAAAATGAACTAAGGTCTCATTAGCAATCTAAGCATGTATTTAGAAAATTTCACTTGATCGTGGAGATAGTGGAGCAAACGAACAAAATGTTAGAGCGAGTAATCACTGAAGAGAATCTAGCATATCCTCTCACTAAGCCATTGTCTCAGAAGAAACATGATAGGCTTATAGATGATTATGTTATTAGATACATAGGTAATTGACTTTAGTGTAAGTAGGAAATTGTTAGTTTATACCTTTGTAGCCAATCTAATGGTTGTAAACACATGTATGATATTGTGATTTTCTATTTAATAAAAAGGCATGCTTTATCTTTATATATTTTGTCAATCACATTTAATAATTAATTATAAAGATAAAATTACTAGAATAATTACTATAAAATTAGAAATTATAATGAGATTATAATTATAAAATTCAGATTCTATATTTGTATTTTTCTTAAAATATTCCTAGTCATAATTTTGTTAAGATGGAGTATCAATTAAGTGGTTAGACTAGCACACATTATGTTTCTTTTTTATGAAGAAAGTAATCAATCTTATATATTAAAGTGTGGAGACACTTAAATAGAAGTGTGGATGTTTATTAAAGAATAAGTTTACTGAACTAATTCGATTTTGAAAATCCTAAATGGAACATTACTTTTGTGTATATGTATTTCCTCATTATAATGGTTATATAATTAATCCTTAGACTTGAGATTACCAAAGTTATTTCATATAGGAATTAATATGTTTTGATGCTATTTATGGTCTGCTCTATAAAGTGGGTCAGTCAATAGCACTTAGATGTAGTATAAACTATGGAGAGATAGTTATGAGAATCAATAGAGGATTCGTCACATAAAGTAATTAGGGAGAATGTTCTATTGTTATTAATTAGTGAAGATTTGGAAATTTTCTGAATAGAATGAATTGAAATTTTAAAAGGAGTTTTCAAATATCAATTATAAATCATTTACTAACTAGAAAAAATTAATGTGATTGGATTATATAGAGCAGACACTGATTTTATTCTCTAATTTCAGTTGGAATATTATATGATGAAATGATCAAATTACAGATGATAACTGTGTATGAACAAATTCGTCAAATCACTTTGACTTTCCTAATATTTATGTGGTCATGACATGTTGACATATGTCAATCTTGATCTATGATCATAAATTATTTAAGTGGATAATTAAAGATGAATTAAAAGGAGTTTTAATTTATTTAATTTTAATTATGAATTTGAATTATAATTTATGATCATTACCAATATATTAAAAACTTAATTGGTCACACATATAGGATTGTTGAAGTAGAACAAAATTCAATTAATTTGGACTTAATTGTAAAGTTTAAGAAACTTTAAAGTCAAATATAAGATATTTTATTCATTTAAAATTAAATTATATTTATAATTAGAGTTAGTATATAATTATGATTTATATTTAATTTTATTATTAAGAAAAATATTATTTTTCAATATAGGGAAGAAAAGCTTATGGTGGCTAGCACTGTTATTTTTTGCCTCTCAAAATTATTTTGAGTTCTTCGATAGACCTATAGATACCAATAGAGGCTAGACGTATGAACGATTATGATTTAAGGCAAGAAGAAATTAACTTCATCATAAAAGCTTTAATCAGGTTTGTCTACAACCTTTTAATTTCTTGTTTTTATTTCAAGATAAATTTTTGTTAAAGAGGTCATATAAGAAATCTTAAAATTTTCTGTTATGCTTTCGATTACATTGATATAAGTTTTCTAATAAATTCAATAATTTAATCTCACAAATCAACCCCTAAACATAGGCTGCTTAAGGCTCAATTTAAGCTTGCAAAACTTAAGAATAACTTGATCAAATACAATTATTAAAAGGGGCTCACGATGTAACTTATGCAATATCAAAATCAATGCATACCTGAATGTTTATAAATGATATAAACTAATGCAAATCACATTCAATAATCATAAGCAACTCAAATCTCATTTATCATAGATAAAGGATGACATATTAACACTCTTTTTAATAGTCAATTCAAGCTTATACCTTAACAACTAAATATCTAAAACAAAGACCCTAAAAAAGGTAGTCAATTATACCTTTAATGGTTTTTCAATGGAGCTAACTCAATAAAAACATTTCTATAACTTTTAGAGATAAATAAACAATATAGCAAGTCTCCTAACTCATTAACAAATCATAAATAAATTAATTGATGAAAAAAAATGAGATTAAAGCATCGATCCATCAGATTTAACACAAGAAACACATAAACTGTCAAAGCTATAATGTTTAAGTTCTGGGCTACAAAATCAATGATTCTAACATTTCAAATGGCACAAAATTAATACAACAAACCTGTTGAAACCTTAATCTATCAATGGACAAAAGGTCGAAACAATTTTGAAGTGCCAAAAATATATTTAAATTAAGAAAGATGAGTTTAAAAGATAAAATATGTAAAATTGGACAATTTGAATGTGCCATGCTTTTGAAAGCTTGAATCCGATGAAAAAATACGAAAATTGAAAATATATGATCCATGAAACTTATGAATACATAAACAAACTGAAAACATCAAGTTTGAAGCTCCATAAATATAATTAAATAAATAAAATCGTGAATGAAAGAAGAACAACAATAAAACTAAGACAACTTTTGTAAATGTAGAACGTTTTGCTCGAAACAATATTATGGGAGCATAAAGATTGTAATAAATGGTCTAAAACTCTTATCTATAGAGTTGGAAGGCTTAAGGAGTAACTGGTTGAAAAAACTAGGCTTAAGGAGTTGCTAGTTGAAGAAACTAACTGTTAGGTGTATAAAAATCAATTAAAAGCTGAAAGTAAAAACTAGCCTTTAGATCTAAATGGTGGTTTCTAAATGTATTAATGGCATCATTAATCTTCGACCAAAAGCATCATTAATGATGAACAACTACAACTGTGTCATTATTCTATTAAGCAATCGTCATTGTATACCATCATTTTAATCCCAGCAATGCAACAAAACGACTCAAACTAATTTAAAAACTTTTCAAATAATATTTCAACTGATTCCTAAGATAAGTTTGGATATAAAACTATCACAATTAAACTCAAAAACAAATTTTTCTATGACTTATGACAAATTTAACAAAGCTTTGAAACTTTTGTTTAAAATAACTTTAAACAAATTTATAAACATTTCAAAACTAAAATTCACATCATAAAATGACTCATACAGACTTAAACAATTTCAAGTAAGTTTCTAAAGCACTTTAACACGTTAAGATGATTTCTTTAAAAAAAATAATACACACATATTCCTCTTGATTATGCAATTGCATACTAATGCAACACTTTGAACATTTCCTAACATGCCAATATCAAAATCAAATTCAATTAAGCACTAAAACATTTATACAAAACCTATATGAAAATATTTATGCAAATATAACATACAAATATGGGCCTTTTCTAAACATTGATTAAGATCAAGGAAACTTACATACTAAGATACTTTTCTGAACCTATCTAAACTTGATCTTTTTTTTTTAATCTTCACTTGAACTCTTTAATGCTTACTTGAATCTCTATTTTCTTCACGAATGCTTTTCTACCTTGAGCTCCATCACACATCAATACACAATTTTCATTAACCTATCTTTCTAATACATCAAAATCAAACATTTGTAACAATAATTTTTTTCATTATCAAAACACATAATTGGAACATCCTTTAATTCAACAAAATGTTAATTGACAAAATAGTAATTGATTTTTATTCTAATTTCCTCTTATATTAAAATAAACTTAGATTATCAATTATATTGATCTTATTTCATATATCATTTTATCACAAATTTAATAATCTTTTATAATAAATAAAAATAAATTAAAAACTTTAATTGAACATACTTCGTAAAACTTATGAATATTTAAATTAAGAGTAAATATCAAAAGACCCCATGTAATTTTATGATTTATCAAATACCCCAATGTGTTTTTAAAAATATCCCAGACCCTCTGAATTTTAACAAAATTATCAAATACCTCCTGAAAATATTTAGGGCTGATGTGGCAGCTGACATGGGAGACGTTGACGTGGCATGTTGACTTTGGTGACGGGGCAGGTTGACTGTGATGACGGGGCAACGGTGACTGGGCAGATGTTCTGACGTGATGAGTGACGTAGCAGTTACTATATAGGGGGTATTTGATAAAAATGAAAAACACAGAGGGTATTTGATAAAAATGAAAAATACAGGGGGTTTTTGAAAAAAATTAAAAATACAATGGTTTTTTTAAAAAATAAAAACTATTAAGATAAAATTTTTATAATTAAGAATAATTAAAATAACCATTTCAATGAGATAATTAATTCTAATTAATTAATTAATTAGT
>JAOXYD010082776.1:0-12272 GCA_028565735.1 Pinacopodium congolense
TAAGGTCCTTGTAAATTTTGTAATCATACTGTATCAACTTTTCCAAGTTATTTTTTTACATAAAATTTCTAGTTTTTCTATAAACCCAAGCTCAACCAAAAACTCCAAACCAGAGTTCTTGGGTGCAATAATAATTCTAGCATGAAGCTTTTTAAACTTCTCACCTTCTTCTTTTAAGAAATGATATCCTGTTGCCAACTATTAAACAACAATACCTAATAAAACTTCACAATGTAGTAGGGTAAGGTTGGGTTGAACCATATGGAGCTAGTTTCTATTGCTACTTCGAATGTTGCAAGGAAAAAAACACTAATGCAATGATAACTAAACAAACTAAGGTGCAAAAAATGCAATCGAAAAGAAAAATAGAAAGTAAAACCCGAAAAGACTACTAACAATCACAAAGAAAAGAGTTGAAGGTATCATCAAGAATTTGTGATGAATATTGATCCTTGAGTTTAGATAAAAGGTGTTCTACTTATGGCGTTAGTCATTGGGTTCTAACAAGCTCTTAAACCCTCAATTCCTCTAAGGTAGATAAATCTAACAAGCTATAGAAATATCCTTAGCCCCATTATAACCTAGAATAAGCTCTCTAAATTTAATAATGGAGAAGCATGAGGTACTACATAATGACTAACTTAGGCCACTAACTTGCAAGCTTAGAAAGTCTAACCTAAAGGTATGGGAAGCTAGACTAGATGGTTAAGTATGCTAACAAATATAGTTAGCCTATTGCTACTTTTAGAAATCGCTAAGGACCCTTACATATCACATACTCAATCCTAGCATTCAAATTAGGGAATTACCTAAAGGAGGATCAAGTCTAAAGATAATTCCTAATTCATGAAATTCAAACCAAAGTCCCAAACCAATCTAAGCTTGAAAGAACTAAATCAATACAAACCCAATCACGTTCTCATAATTAATTACCACTTCATGCCTCATATACCTTTAAGCACTTAGGGAACTAGTCACACATTCTCAAATCAACCGAAACAAAGATTAAATTAAATGAAAACAATCCATACTTAATCAAATAAAAATAAGGCTAGAAATTTCAAAATGAGTAAGGAAATTTTCAATGCAACATAATGTCTAATGAAAACCCTAAGCTCTTATGCTAATCATTAAATAAGAATAACCTAACATAAAAAACATAAAGTATTGCATTAAAATAAAAATTCCAGCACACACAACTAGAACAAAAATTGAAATTAAATGACCAAGAACCTTAGAACATGCATCATTCTCTACTATTAGGCAAAGCCCAATTTAAAGACATTAACAATGAGAAAAAACTCACAAGAGAAATCAACACACAAGCTAATATTAAACAATAATAATCAAGGCTAGACAAAGAAATCAGGCGAGAATTAAGGTGCATAATGTTTTTAGAGCGTATTAGAGAATTTAGAAGAGAATTGGAGCAAAAAGGAGTAAGGGAAGTGTAGATCTTAGAGTTAAATGGTGGTTGCTAGGCACCTTAATTGCAATGATTACCTTTTAGATGAACTACAATTTAGGTATTATTTTGGACCTAAACAGTGGCACATTAACATCACTGTTATGTGAAAACATAGCCATCATTTAGGTCACTACTATGCATTTTTTATGATTTTCAGGGGTAAATATGACCAAATTAAACCCTAACCATTCTTAAACCCTAGCAGTCACTTATGAGAGTATAAATAGTTATTTTTATGTCACTTTTACCCAACTTTCAGGTTAGATTCTCAAATTACATCATTATAGCTATTTTTTTGGTCTCATTTTCTATCCAAGTTTTTGTCATCAAGTAATTTGTGTTTTTAGGAACTTTCAAGTGACGATTTGGTATAGAAATCTTCAGAGAATGTCTATCTTATTATTATTTTTTATTTTTCCTTTTATTTTGTGATTTTATGGCCTTAACTTGTGTTCTATTGATGAATATGTTTGAGTAACTTGTTTTTGGGTAAGGTTAAGATAAGTATTGGGTTATAAAAGATTGTAATTGATTGATTTTTATTATAATTGAATTTTTTTTTACCTAATTTAGCCTGATCGCCTACATTAAAGCCATGGGTAATTGAATTCCATAATCATTGGTCTTTAAGTTCTAGAAAATCAATTAGGTAACATACTTGAATCTAATAGTAGACTAACTTTATGATCTTATCTGACAATTCCTAAGAGTAACGAACTTCATTCTATACTTCTTGTGATTAATTATTTTATTGCAAATTCTTTATGAATTAAATAGGTAATTTGAGTTTAAAAGAGCAAAGAAGTTTCCATTAACATTGGTTTTATCTTATTTATGGGAAGTAAATCCTAAATCAATCGCCACCATTAATTTTAATAGGATTAAACCATCGAAATCCAAAGCTTTGGAAGAAATTTTCCTGTTGAAAAGTTTATTTGCATTTCAGTCATAGGTTGAATTTTTCATATTTCATTGTTCGCGCGTTTTAATTATTTTTTGATTTAATCAAATCTTGATTATTGTGTATTCACACATTGTTTAAATTGATATTTTTGTACTTTGGTCCCTTGAATATGATATTCGGTTTACTCCATTTTATACTACTTGTTGATAAGGTGCGCTTGCCTTGATTTGTTCTAAGTTAAAAATTAGATTTACTTTGCTTTTATTTAGACCATAATAGCTACTAATCCACAGCTTGCCCAATTTCATAGTGTATGTTGAATTTACATTAATAATTTGTATGGTAACTAAAGAGTTGTTTGTCCAATTTTCAATTTTAAATCGACATTTCCCATGAGATCTTTTCTTATGTTATCCAAAGCTCATACTTTGACTTGATTTAGACTTGTTGAAGCATAATCTACCTCCAATCATCTAATGCCTTTTTAGGTAGTGCATGAATATCACAATAATATTGCACTAGAGTATATGATTTTACATGTAACAATTTATTATGATCTACTCCTTTATGGCTTAGCTATTCTTTTTTTAAGGTCATTACAGTAATTTTGTGAATCTTTCCCACTACGGTTTTCCGTTCTTTGAGCATAGCACTCTAATTTGCACTAGCCTCATTTATCATTTTTTAAAATGCATTGGAAAAATTTCTAAACTCATTATTATAGCATACAATGATGCCTTCATTGTCCTTTTCTTCTATTTATTTAGAATGGAGCATTTCATTTTCTCCATAATTTAATCTTGAAGTATGTTATTTTTTACTATTTCTTGATTTCTTTTTTCCATTATTCTTCGTAATTGTTCTGGATTTTTTCCTTCCTCGATTTTTTTTTCCTAAAATGAGTAAATTCTACCATTATTTTTATCCACCTTGTATTATCACATTACTGTTATTTGGATTTTTTCTTATCTAAGGGGAGAAACCACCACTTCCTTCTTCTTCTTCTTTTTTCTGATAAATCATTAAGTAGATTAACCAACAGAAAAGACTGTACAAAGTAAAATCCTGCAACTTGCATAAGGATGATATAAGTTGCATGACCAAAATAGAAAACTGAAGCAAACAAAAGGCTATTCAAAGCATCCAAAAAAAAAAAAAAAACAACCCTAACACAATAGAAACCAAAAGCAAGGTTCTTATAACATGCACTAGTTTAAGGTAGAAAAACCATAAACTACAAGCTAACCAAAACCAAAATAGGAGCTATCAATTGAAGAAAATTTAGCATCATCTTGGTTTTTTTTTTATGTGAGTATTCAAGCCTTAGACTTTCCCCTCATAGCTCTTCTCTAACTCTTGATTGAGCCATTCATATTTGTCTTTTTTTCTCTTAGTGAAGTTGATTAAATCCTCCATTTCTTTTAAAAAATATATATTTTATTAGAGGGAACTTCAATTGACATGGAATCATTTAGGAGATTTGAATCTAAGTTAGGAAGAGAGGTTGAGTTCTAGTGCACTCCCTCTTTTAGTTTTTGTATCATTAGCTCCTTAAGAGATCATATCCATAGACTATCTGAGTGAGTAAAAGTCGAGGGAGATGGAGTTTTTAGAATTGGTATTATTCTTTGTGATATCCTCTGACATTAGTTGAAGTGAGTTACAAAGTGTAAATGTTTTTTTTGTCTAGTAACTATATATGTTAAAGGTGTATAGCCTTATGACATGTCAGGGTGTTATGAACCATGCTTTAAACTTGCTCCTTGATGACAATGTCATCTTTAGTTATCCTAATATCTAATGGGGATTTGAGATTTATGGGTTCCCGTTTCTCTTTTTTCAGAGCATTGGATTTTTCCCTCATTTTGAGTGCTTTTTCCAATCTTAAATTTCTTAGATTTAGCATTCATTGCATTGAAACCTTGAACTTTTCATATTATTCTAACTCATAGTTGTGCTATGAGATAAAGAAAAACTAATTTACAATTTGAATTATTTTTTATTTTTAATGTTTTAAGTAAACCTTTTTCACTAATTGCTCATAAATGTAAACCCATTATCATTTTTGTTTCATCAATTAGAGAATTTTCTCCATTTCATTGTCAATTTCAATTATGCTAGTGCTTACATATGATGGAAAAGGATTGTTAACAACATTTGGTTATGAAATTTTAATTTCTAAAATTAGTCATACACTTTGTATAAAGTTCCTTATTAGATTTTTGAAGTGGTTGTGTCTCTCTATAGAATGTCATTATGGCACTTCCTATCAATGTTCCAGTTTTACTATGTTGGATGAAATTGTTTTTGGCTATAAATCTATTATAATCATTATCTTATGGGACTTTAACAAGTAATAGATCTCTCCTAGATTTATCTAATTGATGTAACATATCTAAATTTCTTCATCAACCTATACTAACAATGAAAATATTTATTAAGAATGGTAGACCTATTAGACATAGTTTGTTGGAGAAGGTGAGATTACTATATTTTATTTTGTGGTGGGAATGGTATTGGTGTTTTGGGAATGGTTTAAGATTAGATGTAGATGGGGTAAGCATGTAAAGTATGAAAAGCATTAGAGCGTTACAGTAGGAAATTTTTTTTATTATAGTTAAGGGGTGGCAGATTATTGTAGTTATTATTATGTTAGGCGACATGTTATCTTGACTTATTATTGGTACTATGATTCCAGTCTTGATTATGGATTAAATTTTTTTGTTTTGTGATATCCACCTGATGCACTTCATCTTCTTTCTTCCTCATGATGGCCTTCTTTAGTAGTTTAGTAACTATTAGCTTAACCTTTTTCTTCTTGATAGAACTATCTAGTAGATTACTTTGAATAACCATTCCATTAAATGGAAAGCCTTCTAGTTACCACAATTTATTATAATGAAATTTGATTAATTTTTTAAAAAAGTTTTACAATATCATAAAAAAATTAATAGAATTTCATTTTCTTTCCCAGACATCTTTGAGAGTACTTTTTCAAGTTCTCAAAAAGAAATTTATCCAAAATTTGAAAATATTCTCTATTCAATAAAGTATCTGCGTTCAATCTATATATATTTTTAAAAAGACTCAAGTAAGATCACCTCATCTTCTTACAGTTTATTAGTCTAGATTCATTAATTAATAAAAATTAGGGTATATGAGATTCCATAAGAAAAAACGTGGTGTGCTAAGATTGCATTAGATTATGTTTATTTTGTTCTTGAATATGTTAATTTGCGTGATTGGGATGATATTTATGTGTCTAGGACTTAGATTTATGTTATTTTGTTGTTTTGCTAATATTTATGTGTTTAGTGTGATAATTCTTTATGTTATGCATGAATTTGACTTTATTTGTGTACATACTTAATGAGTTTTCATAAACAGCTAAAATATGAAGCAAAGAGGAGAAGAACAAGAAATTTTGGTTGAAATGGAGTGTCATGATCATGAAATAAGTCACAATTATGCAACTCTAATGTAAGATGGGAGTGCCCTCTATGTCATGATTGTGACTAGAGTCACGAACATGACCCTCTTATGAAATAACCATATGGTCAAGAGTACGATTGACATACCTAGCTGTAGATTATCATAATTGCAGGATTTTGAGGACTTGTGATTATTTTAGATACCAAAACATGTGGAAAACTTGAAGACTTTCCTTATGGAGTTAGAAAACATAAATAGAAAGAAAAGAAAATGAAAAAAAATGAAGAGGATGAGAGAACCCAAGACCAAAAGAGGAAACATCAAGAATAACCCAAGCTTTCTAGATTTTCTAGCATAAGGATAAGAGAGAGAAGACCTTCAAGTCATACTCTTTCATAGGGTTTTTTTAAAAGGTATTTCCATGTGTTTGTCAATGTGATTTCATCCCTATTTTAATGTTTAAAGTGCCTAATTTGTGTTCATTTCAATTTTAAATGTAGGATTGATTACTGGATACAAATACTAGTTAAAAGGACGAGGTTTAGAGGAGAATTGAAGAAAGAGGAGGCTAGACAGGAACTTAAATAGTGGTACTTAAATGGCATCATTTAAGTCCCTAACAACCCTTGTCTAAGTCAATTTGTAGATTCTTCAATGGTAGTTTAACATGGGGGTCATTTAAGTCACTATTAACCACATTTTGCACCTAGAAAATGAAAAAAAGGACACACATAAATTTTTGCTATTTAAACTTCACAAAGTCCACATAGGATGTATTTAAAGGTTTAAGGGAGCCATTTTTTTCAGTTGTGGCTCCTCACTTGGGCAAAACCTTTATTTCTTATGTTTTCTTTACGTTTTTTGGTCTGTTTTTATTCACTTTTCATTGTGTTCTAAGTTTTATTATTATATTAGTTGTTTAGGTGCCAAATACTTTCTGTTTTTTTTGTTTCTACTATTTTTTGTTACTTTAATCTATTTTTCTTAGATATTTTCATTTGCTTTTGTTAAATATTTGTTAAATCTTTGAATATTGTTAATATACTCTTAAATCTTTAATTTTAACATTGTTCTTAATATTTTCCTTATTATTTCTGCAATTTTAGTTTATGTGTTTATTTAATTTTAGCATTTTAGCTTACATTTATTTATGTTTGAAGATATTTGATGGTTTAATTGATTATAATTATGAGAATTGGAATGTGATTTGAATGAATTTTGTGTTTTATACTAGAAATAGTTGGAACTCTAGTTAAATGCAAAGAATAAGGGATTATATTATAGCATTGGCCATCTTACTTATGATTTATAGTTTAAAAACTAGGTTTGAACTTTTGATCCCTAATTGTTATTAGCAATTACCATAAGTGGCAATAGGATAATTGAATTTATAATTGAAACTTAACCTAGAGTTTTAATTCTTTAAATTACATGATCCGCGCATATGAGATTGTGGCTTAATTTAGCTATTCCATAATTTTGAATGTTGCTACATGTTTGAATTTAAATATTCTATCTTAAGTTATTGCAAAGTTAGGCATAAGTTTTCAATGACCAAATTTATCTAAAATTAGAGGAATAAGGATGATGGTCATACTTAAGTCTATAGGTTAGCATCTTAGGCATAATACAATTCATGTATTTTTTATGATCAATTGTATTTCATGAATCTTATTAATTTATCCTGCACAACATTTGCCATTGTTATCTATTTCTTATTCTTTTCCATTATTGTTTATTTGCTAAAATTTTGTTAGTTATATTTTCTATTCATTTTAATTCATTTTAATTCCTTCAGACGAAGGGTTTTCTTTAATTTTTGTTCTCTACGTTTTTGTCCAACATTGAAAATAATTATAAACACTACTGCTTCTTTATAATAGTGACCCTAACTTGGTATTTATTATTAGGCATCTTACAGTAGCTCCACTAAAGTTTTTGCATTGTTACCACGTAACTAACATAGTGTTTTACTATTTATTGTGTTATTTTTATTTTTGTTTTTATGGATCTTTGACACCTTGTGTTTTGTTTGTTTTAGTTTTACAACTCATTCAAGTGAGAATTTCAATGGCAATGGCTCATTATGATACCTCCAGGTTATAGAGACAAATGGCTAACTTCACATCCTTAGTGGAGCAAGTAGTGATGGATAAAGAATAAGCTAAGCTATATGGTAATAACTCATTTTTGAGTTATCTTTCTGATTTTTGTTTTACATTTTAGGTTGAACAGTTATCCTATGCAATTTTTGGTTTCCATGACTAAAAAAAATGTTATGATCCTTATGTTTCTTCTTACATTTTGAGGTAGGAGGATCATCCTACTTTTCAATATTGGAGCAAACAGTAAGAAGTTAATTTCAAATTCATACCTCCTACCTCATTTCATCAACAAAGATTCCATTCTCGACCAAGATGCTACAAAAGTTAGTCATATTTCCCACTTATGGCTCTATCTCCACCATCACCAGTATAAGCTAGCGAAATGTCATTGGAGGAGATCATAGATATTTTGCTAAAATGCTCTTCAATTCTAGCAAGAAATGAGGCGTAGCTTCAAATGCTTGGAGAATTAAGTAAGAAACTTAGTAAATTAGATGGTGTAACTTCAGGACAAAATTTCTAGAAGTCTTTCTAGCCAATTGGAGAGTTATCCTATAAAGACTGTGGTTGTTATTTCTTAACAAGGCTGTTATTTCTTCACAAAGGGGGAGCATTTCAAAGACCTAAAAGAGGAAGAGCAAAGGAAGCTAATTTGAGAAAAGAAAGAGGATGAAGACCGTTTTATGGTAAGCGATACATTTTATGTTATTACTAACTAATTTTTACTTCCTTTTCATAACAGTTTGCAGAAAAATGGTGAAGAAGAAGAGAAAAGGAGAGACCAAGATCCAAGTGATGCAACATTATTTAAGGTGTTATGAACTATTAAATTAAAGTTAGAGGTTGATGAGCAAGATGAAAATTTTCAAAATACATCACTTAATCTACTTCTGAGAACATCCTAGATAAAGAGTGATGTCTATATTAGAGATTGGACTTTGAAGTTTGACAGGGAAACAATATGGTTCCATGTCTCTAATGTTATTCAAAATCCTGCTGCTGTCGAGCCTAATTCAAAGGAACATGTTCTAGGCTTATAGTGGGTTCAAACATTTTTCCTATTGGGCTCAATTTCCCATTCAACGTTGGACGATTCACGTATTAGAGGTCAAGTAAAAGACTTAAAATAAGTGATTGTTAAAAGTTAACCTAGCCTTTACTTTAGTTTTTATGTCTTTCTCTTTTTTAGATAGATTTGTATTTACTTTTTCTTTGAATTTTTTTTTCTTTTCTTTGCTTTTATTTTGTAAGAACCAAGAGTGGACGATTAGCTCTCCATAAAAAATGTCATTAATTACCTCATTCAGATGAGTATTCTTCTTTCCATTCCTTGTTATGGTTTCATTACTTTTAGGACATTGAGGATAATGTCCAATCTAACCATGGTAGTAGGGAACAAGTTCAAATATTCTTACACTTGAATTATTATAAGTCCACAAATTATAATTTGAATGCTTTATCCTAAAATGATCCAGATTTTTAGTTAGTTTTTAATTGTGGTGTTTGAATGAAATTGATGTCTTTGATTTGGTTGATCAATTCTTGAATGATTTCTAACCCCCAAATTGTTTCCAATTTTTCTTTTTTTTTTAGTGCTTACATGTGTTTAGTAACCCCTTTAAATTATATTAAGTGCTTATGATCATTTTTATATAGTTTTTTACGTGAATTTTCAATAGAATGTTTTTTTTAACTTTAAATAATAATAATAATAATAATAATAATAATAATGGATGTTAGTTTAGAAGGAAGAGTGTTTTTCACTACGCTATCTTTAAACCAACATAAATGTTGAAGTTATGAGTGGTGCTAGTAGTCATTTGAGAGTGTAATTGATAAGGATGTATTTTATGATATTTTAATAAGAGTTTCAATGTAATTTTATCCTTGTATTGATGTTTAAATGCTTGATTTGTATTCCTTTTGAGTTTACACACATATTTGATCTTAGGACACATATGAAAGTAGTTTGGAAGTGATTTGGAACCAAATTAAAACTAGAAAAGGTGTGTAATCAATTTGAGGTCTTAGAGCATCAAGTTATGAATTTCCACACCAAGTTTTAAGGTCATGTGACAAGCCACGAAGGATGCCTCAAGAGAAGAGCAAGAGAAGATTAAGCAAGAATCATTTTTGGTGTTAGTAATTTTGGTGATGCATTAGGTTCACTTTTAGATCTATTTTTTAAAAAAATTTTACAGGATGTACCCGCATCATGTGAAGAACCTATATATCAAATTCCAAGGCCACTAAAGGTGTGTAGGAGGAGTTAGAGGAAAAAATGTGAAGAAGGTCAGAAACTATTAAACACAACTAGTTGTGTGTGGGATCGACCCTAACTTGACCTACTATATAGTTAATTAGATTAGTTAGGTTAGTGAGGTAATTCTATTATTTAGTGAGTCAGCAACAGCTTCACCAAATATTTGGCAATATTATCGACGAATTTTCACTGATGTTTTGGCTATTTCTTGTTTTGTTTTTCTTTTTGTTTTTTAATGGTATTTGTCACCTTTACTGTTCTGTTTTTTTTCTCTATCATATCTTTTCGCGCAATGGCTTATTTTCAGTGTACTTTTAATTATGATCCTTCTTGTATTAATTCTTAAGGTAATGAAATTGAGTTTTATGCTACCTCTAGGTTGGTACAATAGGAAACAAATCTCACATCCTTATTTGAGCGAGAAGAAATAGATATAATAGACACTAAGATATATGATTTTTGTTCATTTCTGGGCCATTCTTTTGATATATATCCTACCTTGTAGGTTGAGTAATAGTTTTATAGAGTTGGCAGTTCCTAGACGAGCAAATAGGAATGGTATAATACTTAAAATAGAATTTACCATCCGAAGTGGGAGGCTCATTCTTACTTTTCATATGGGGGCCACCAGCATGGATTAAGGTATGTAACCATGCTATCCAAATCAGCAGTAGTGTTAGCTCATGAATCCACCTCTAACATCACCATCATAAGCTGATGGGAAGCCATTAGAGGAGATCGTAAAGATCTTATCTATGATTACTCTTCAATTCCAACAGGAAACGAGGAGTGACTTGAAGGAATTAAAAGATAAAGTGAGCCAATAGGTTGAAATGATAACAAGCCTAGAATATCAAGTCTCTTCAAGAATTCCTAGCCAAGAAAAGAAAGACCATGGGGATATGATATGTACCCTTTCACTAGAAGGTGGAGAACAACAAGGGTAAGAGGATGCCGTTGAGGAAAAGGAGGTTTTCTTCAAAAAGAATGAGGATGAAACACCTCTTAAGGTAAGGAATACTTTTTTTTTGTGTTGCAAACTATAACTCTATTCCTTTCCCTAGCAGGCTGAAGAAGAAAGAGGAAGAAGAAGAAAAAAAGAAGAAAGAAGAGTAAGAAGAGAAGAAAAATGAATAAGAGAAGTAAGAGGATCAGGAGTTAAAAGAGTTGTCTTTAAGCAAGCGAAAGTGGGAAGGTGATGAGCAAGATACAAAGCCACCACACTCATTACTTAATCTACTGCAAAGGCCATCTTAGGTGAAGGTAGATGTCTATAAAGAATAGTAGAATTTAAAGTATGATGTAGAAGTAATGCCATTCCACCTCTCCGATGACACACGACATCCAATTGACTACGAGTCTAATTTGCAAGACGCTGTTCCAGGTTCATCAATGACTACGAGTATTCTTCTTAAGCTCAACTTTCCATTTGATATTGGATAGCGTACATAGTAGGGGTCGAGGAAATGACCTAAAACAAGCATTTATTGGGAGGTAATCTAACTTTATTTTAAGGTTTTGTGTCTTTTATTTTGGTTAGTTAGTTCTTTAGTTGCTTTTCATTTATGTGTTTTCTTTCTTTTCTTTGTTTTGTTTTATAAGTGTGCTAAAATGGTATATGCAATCTCTCTCCATTAAGGACTTCATGGATCACCTCATCAAGGTTGTTTTCTTGTTCTATTCATTCTTTGAGTTTTCATTGTTGAAAATAATTGATACTTTTAATTTGATAAACTAGGATCAGCTTTTGAAACAGTCACTATCTTCAAAATTTTTCATTTTCATTTTTATTTTAATGTTTGCATGTTCTTTTGATAGCATATATGCATGATGTTAAGTGTTTAAAATGTTTTGTGTGGTTTGTTATGTGAATTTGGAAATAGGATGGTTGAAATAATGTATAAAAAAAACTGCATAAAAAGTGTTTATTTTATGAAATAAATTAAGCAAAATTCACTCAGCTAGCTTCAAACCAATGAAAATGTTGAAGTTTATAAGTGATGCTAGTAGCTATTGATAGGGGTCAATTTGATATGATTTTTATAAGTAATTTGATGTATTATGACCCCTATATTGTGTTTAAATGTTTAATTTATGTCC
>JAOXYD010082787.1:0-12272 GCA_028565735.1 Pinacopodium congolense
AGCATTAAGCATTCAATAAACAATGATTAATTCACTAATCATGCATTAATTATAAATTAACATAATTAATCATCCATAAACAGATTCAGCATGATAACTTAACTGAAATTAAATATTAAGCATAACAATTAATCAAATAATATAATAAATATAACTTAAGCAAAAATACTTTGATTAATTCAAAATAACAATAATAATATATAAAATTAAGAGTTTAGAATGATCCAAATCACATCCCTATATGGTATTCTAACTCAAAACTATGTGATTATAGCTGCTGAAACTTCAAATAACTTGAAAATCTCAAATTACAAAGGATTGAAAAGAAAAACAACCTAAAACTACTTTGTTTTGAAAACTAAAGAAAGAAAACGTGTTTTGATCCTAAATCTGATGCTTAGAACATCTAGAGAAGCCCTCTATTTATAGGGTTTGAGCTACTGTAAGTGGAGGAATAAGACAAGTCGCAATTATTGAAGAATCCGCTGAGAAAACGTTTCTATGCCCTTCAACGGTGGTTTGCACTAATCTATAATTGCATTGTATAGGATGAACAGCTCGTCATTAGCATGCAAATTTTGACTCCTTCAACGGTGGTCTGTAATCCATCAACGGTGGGCTACTAGAGTGCCATTAATGGTCAATAATTGTGTCCTTCCTTGATCTTTTTACACATTTCTCCAATTATTCACATTAATCTACAAATTAATCATTTCTAAACATTAATTAAATAGTTAAGCACAAAAATCTGGGTAAATATACAAAAAATAACATTAAAAAACACTATGAATTTTCCCCCTAACACAGTTCGATAAGCCCATAAAATATCATCCAACTTTAATGATCAATCCTTTCTTGAAGAGTTAATGTTCTTTTCCAAAATTCTCTTAATATCTCAATTTGAAATTTTGACTTAATCACTATATAGCAACCTTATAGGTAAAACCATATTTAGCTAAAATGAAATCAAATTATTTATTATAAAAGTGCATTCTCCTATCACTTATAATTGCTTTTAGTGTCTTTATCTTGTTCATTGCTTTTGGTGGTCCAAATCTTGTAAAAATGTTCTTCATCAAGAAATAAACTACATTTCTTACATCATTAGTTAGAAGCACAATTGTATTAACCCATTTACTCACATAATCCACAACCACTACGATATATTGGTTAAAGTATGACATAAGGTCCTAAAAAGTTAATGCCCAAAACATTAAAAAATTTCACATAACAAAATGTTATTTAGTGGCATTTTGTATCTCCTAAAGATATGCCCAATCCTTTGGTTATTATCATAAGATTTAAAAAATCGAAATGCATCCTTAAATAGGGTAGTCAGTAGAAACTGCACTCCAATACCTTATGTATAGTCTTAATTAGTCCAAAGTGTCCTCTCGTCTCACGAGAATAATAATGAATGAAAATAGAGGGCACTTCCTCTTCAAGCACACATTTCCTAATGATTCCATTAGCATAGATCTTATACAGAAAAGGGTTATACCACAGATATCTCTTCATCTCTTCTTTTGTTTTGGTATGAAAAATCAGGAGGTAAAATATTACTAGCCAAGTAATTAACAATATCTACATACTATGTCAAAGTAAGCATGGCTAGGAAATTCTTTTCAGGAAAGACCTCCTCAGTGTCTTGGTCTTCTTCTTTGTCCATCATTACTTCATCTACACGAGATAAATGATCTGCCATGAAATTTTTTTGTCCTTTCTTATCTTTGATTTCAATATTAAAATCCTGTAAAAGGAGAAGCTATCGAATCAATCATGTCTTAGCATCTAGTTTATTCATCAAGTATTTTAAGTCAAAAAAGTCATGATAGATTATGATCTTTGAAAGCACTAAATAAGACAAAATTTTATCTAAAGCAGGGACTATAGCTAACATCTCCTTCTCAGTGGTAGTGTAATTCCTCTGGGCATAATTCAGAGTATAAATTGTATAATAAATTGGATGAAATTTTTTTCCATGTCTTTGCCCAAGAGCAGTACCAGCTGCAAAGTCACTTGCGTCGTACCTCAATTCAAATGGAAGACACCAATCCAATGATACCAAAATAGGTACACTAGTGATTTTCTCTTTTAGCAACTAAAAAGAACGCATACACTTATTGTCAAAGTTAAAGATAGCCTCCTTAGTCAACAACTCGGTAAAGGGCTTTGATATCTTGGAAAAATCTTTGATAAAGCACTTGTAGAATTTAGCATCTCCTAGAAAACTCCGAATTGCTCTAAATAAATTAGGTGGTAGAAGTTGAGCAATCACTTTAACTTTTGCTATATCTACCTCTCTTTCCTTACTAGAAATCTTGTGACCTAAAACAATACACTCTTGTACAATGAAATGACATTTTTCCCAATTTAAGACCAAGTTAGTCTCCTCACATCTTTTATTATTTTGTCTAAAATTTCTAAACATATATAGAAAGATGTGCCAAAAACAAAAAAAAATCATCCATAAAAACTTCGACATAAGTCTATCATATCTACAAAAATAGTCACCATACAGTTATGAAATGTATAGGAGCATTACGCTAGCCTAAAGGAGTGCATGTACAAGTAAAAGTTCCATAAAGACAAGTAAATGTTGTCTTTTCCTAATCCTCAAGAGCAAGATGAATTAGTAAATACTCGTTGTACCCATCTACGTGACTATGAAACTATGCCTCACCAATCTTTCAATAACTTGATCGATGAAGGGTAAAGAAAAGCGATCCTTTCAAATGATGTC
This sequence comes from Pinacopodium congolense, assembly GCA_028565735.1. Taxonomy (NCBI): domain Eukaryota; kingdom Viridiplantae; phylum Streptophyta; class Magnoliopsida; order Malpighiales; family Erythroxylaceae; genus Pinacopodium; species Pinacopodium congolense. The sequence continues at coordinate 2,744 of JAOXYD010082787.1, forward strand.
ATTTAATTTGTGATAGTCAATGCACATATGCCATCACGTCACTTTCCTAATGATAATCAATTCTTCTTGCTCGTTTTTCATTATAGTAGTTCCTCCTTTCTTAGATACCACTTAAATTAGACTAACCCAAGTGGAATTAGAAATAGAAAATATGATACCAACATATAGGAGCTTTCTTGTTTCATTCTTTATTGCTTCCTTCATATTTGTATTAAGTCTGCACTGAGGTTGGACTAATGGTTCGCTTCCTTCTTTTATAAATATCCGATGAGTGCAAATAGAAGGACTTAAGCATTTAATATCAGGTAAGGTCCATCCTGTTACATTTTGATACTCTCGAAGCACTATTAAAAATCTCTTCTCCATTGTATCAGTTAATAAAAATGAAATAATTACAGACAATTACCATAGAGGTAAAAAAAGGGGGCATACTTCAAATGTGAGGGAAGAGGATTAAGCTCAAGAGTCGGTGGATTTTCAATTGATGGCTTAGGAAGGGACTTAATTAGTTTATCTAAAGGCTCATATATCTTAGAATAAATTTATCTTGAGGTCTCCTTTACAGCTTCTAATTCTTCCATCACTTCTTTAACTTCCTCTTCCTTTAATGCCATATAAAATGAATGGATTAGTGCTTTTTGCAAAGCATTTGAACAAAGATACCTAAATGGATCATCTTGAATGGAATTCATACTGATGAAGTTGTATGAATTAAAGGTGGAGGGATGCTTCATTGCTCTAAACATGTTGAACTCAATCTCCTCATTTTAAAGTTTGAGAATGAACTTTCCTTCATGTACATCAATTAATGCCCTTGTAATAGCCGTGAATGGCCTGCCTAAAATGATGGGCACTGGGCTATCCTCTTCCATATCCAAAATAAGGAAATCAATAGGAAAGATGAATTTATCAACCATTATAAGAGCATCCTTAATGATTCCTCTTAGATAGGTCATTGATCTATTAACTAATTATGATGAGACTATAGTTGGTTTAGAATCTTCTAATCATAACTTCTTGAAGATAGACAAGGGCATTAGATTGATGGTTGCCCTAAGATCCATCAGAGCCCTATCTATCTATAATATACTAATTGGGCAAGGAATGATAAAACTACTAGAGTCTTGAGCTTTGGAGGTAACTTCTTCAGATGGATAATAAAACACTCTTCATTAAGCTTAAGTGTCTCATATTCCTCCAATTTTCTTTTCTTAGATAGAGTTTCCTTAAAAAAATTTGCATAAGAAGTCATTTTATCAATGGCTTAGAAAATGGGATATTAATATGTAATTTTTTAATCATTTCCAAAAATTTCCTAAATTGCTTATCAAGGGGTGTATTCTTCAACCATTGAGGGTAAGGAATCATAGGTTTGTAAGGTTGCGCATTTGAATTAACAAACAACCTAGGTGGCTTATCAGAAATTTCACTATTAACTTCCTTCTCTTTCTTCTTTTCTTCGACTCTCTCTCTTATTTCATCTTCTCTTTTACCTCTCTCTCTTCAGTCATGTCCTCTTGTAACTCTCTCTCTTTTGCCATGTTCTCTTATAACTCTCTCTCTTCTTTCATCTTCTCTTTCTTTCTCTTTCTTTTCTTCCTCTACCAATACTTCCTTTCCTTTTTCTTTTAACTTTACTCTTTCATTCTCAACCTCTCTTCCACTCTTCAGGATAATCACCTTAGTATAGGGTTGGCTTCAGGAGTACCAGGTATCATTGATTGCATGAATGCTAGGTGGCTTCCTAGGATGACAATTGGAATTGTATTGAAAGCTATTTGTAGCAATCTCCTCAACTAAATTATAGTCTTTGGTTAGAGTTTTCTTCATAAATTTACCTCCAACCATAGCATCAATGGTGCTATGAGTCAAAGGTGTAAGACTAGTGTAGAAAATATCCACTTATTGCCACATATTGAATCAATGACTAGGAAACTGAACAAGAATCTCCTTAAATATCTCCCAAGCCTTGTATAGACTTTCATTCTCATACTAGACAAATGAGCTAATCTCAATTTTTATCTTTACCATCTTGGCAGGCGGGAAATATTTAGCTAAAAATTGCTTTATTAAATCATCCTATATAGTAATGGAACCAGGCTGAAGTGTGAATAACTAGGTCTTGGCTTTATCTTAAAAAACCTAAGCTTAATTGCATCTTTTGAGACCTCATTAATTTTAAAAAGATCACAAGTATCAAGAAAAGTTTGCAAATACTTATTAGGATCTTCTAAAGCTAAATTACCAAATATAGATGACCTAACCATATAAATGGTACCATGTGAGATTTCAAAATTGTTTGCATTGATTTTGTATGGGAAAATGCTAGTCATAGGTCTGTCTCAGTTTCTCATTACTAGGTCCATCATCTTTGGTTCTCTAAGTTCTTATTGAGGTCCTATAATGTCGTGTTCCTAAGGATCCATTTCTACAAGTATAGATTCAGTGTCATTAGATGTTTATACTTTTAACGGAACAGAGGTGGTACCTCACAATTTTTTCTTTTTCCTATGTAGCATACACTCAAACTCTGGATCAAAGACTAAATGCTTAGGATTTTGACCCCAAGTATTCATACAAATTAAAAGAAAATAATGAAACAAAAACAAATACTAACTAAACAAGCAAACAACACAAGTAAGATAATGAAAAGCAACAAAATCAAACAAAATTTTAAATAAAAAATAAATGTACAAAAATTCAAAAAGATTAGGAAAACAATATTAACTAGTCCTAAAGTAATTAACACCAAATTTTCCTAATATTATAAACTGTTTTCTGGCAATGGCGCCAAAAACAACTTAGTTAGATTTGGGTGACTTAAATTTTAAAATACAATTTCAAACTTTGATTTTAAACCAATAGCATAGGCAAGTGCACCTATTGAACAAGTAATATAATATGATATTTTTAAAACCCCAAGTCTCAGTACCACAGGGAAATTTATAATTATTAGGTTAATTAGATCACAATTCTCTATGAAATTCCAATTAAATGATTAAAAAGCTAGAAAATGCTAATTTAACATAACTTGCTTCAAACAATGTAATTTTACTTTTAAATTGATTTAAAAAATTACCAAAAATTATCAAAGTGTGGAAACTAGCTAAGGATTAGGTGATTAATGAATTAATTTATCAATTAACATTTTTAAGGGCTAATTTAAAGTATCTTCATAAATTCATGACAAAACTATGATTAAGACTATGCCTTTTCTCTATTAATTTTAATTTAAAGTTTGGTTATGAACTAAATGAAGTTAATAGGCTTTAAAATCAAGAAGTTGACTCTTGAATCTACAATCTCATAACTCACACTCTCATAAATATTCAAGGTTGGTCATTCAATGATTTATTTGTATTTTTTATTGATTTTTCCAATAGCCTAAGTTGATTTCTCAAGTCTTAGATTATCTTTTAATCCATTATTAAGTGGCTAGCTTAAAAATAGAATGTTCAAACCTTTACTAGATAAAAATCAAACCCTTAATCATGCATGCATGTTCTCTTAACTCATTTATATACCAATCCTTAGCTGAAAATTAAATCAGCCACACATAATGATAAAGTAAGCATAACATGCAACTTAAGTAACATACTTTGAATAATCTTAATACAAGAGCTTAAGTAACAAGTTTATAAGTTATAACACACCCAAGGAAAGCTCCTGGATAATTCATAGACTCTCAACTTAATCTGAAGTTTAGCATATCTCTAATTCAACAATAAACTTGCATAAAAATTAAATAACATATAAAGATATAAGCTTAAGCACAATATTCTTGCTTAATTTGAAAAACAGAGGAGATAATGAAATAATCTAAGTTAGAAAATCCCTATGATGGTTTGTAGACTCATATATGAATCTTAACAGTAAGCTTCAATAATTGTAGCTTAGAAAATAACTTAGAGATTGAATTACATGTGTTGGAAGCCTAAGAACACTAAGAACTGTCTTGGAGAGAAGCTAGAGAAAACTTAGAACATTTCAAATATGGTCTTCTTGCTTATTATCCAAATCTCCTGTGTTTTTTACCTTTTCTGGAGCTCAAGGACCTCCCACTTGGTCCTTACCAAACAATTGAATTAATGGAAGACACACTTCAGACACAATATTGGAGATTTGGTGGAGAGAACGACTAGTTATACGTTGACTCGAAGGTATACGGTGGGCTAGTAACTATCGTATAACTCCTGGTGTCCAGCACTTGTATGAGGGTCACACGGAGTTATATATGTGTCTCTTTAGATCCCTGTATAGCTCTTAAAAATGCCTCCTTTACTATCTTTTTACATAATTATTTAATTAACCTCTATTTCCTACAAATTAAATAATTTCACCCATAAATTAAAAATATAAACACGAAATTAGGGGTTAAAATATAACAAATATCCATTAAACAGATAATCAATTTGACCCCTATTAGACCCTTCTTCACCTTTACAAAATAAAATTAGGTATTATAAAGGTTCCTCTTCACCTAAAGGAGATTTGTTTTAGTTAAATCTCTAACAAGTAGCTGGAATGTAAACATAGGCAAAGGTCTTCTAGCCAAACCTTTATAAAAATTCTATTTGTTGACTCTTACCACCCTTACTCTATAAATTAGTTGCTTGTGCATTTTTTTGATACTTATATTGAGATGATTAGCATCATCATACACATCATTCAGGTTGAATTGTGGTTTAGGGAATATATACTACACAAAATTTAGTTTAGGCTTAATTTTAGAACATTTTTAGACACTTAAGTTACTCCCCTCTTAGTTGTGATTAGAACTAATAGGTTAAAACATGTCTTTTGTCAAATATAAGATTAGACCTAACATTTTACAGGATTGGAAAACAATTATAACATTACAATAATCTTATATGTCTAACATCAAATTGAAATCTCCAAACTCCCATTGGGTTTCCATCCATTTGAGCTAATAAGGACATCCTAATGGGTATAGGGAAGCCCACCATCGCTAGTTTAGAGCTTAGCTAGTAGTAGTGACCCCCAAAATAGTAAAAGCCCCTAATTCCCCATTTCATGATCATGTGATCCTTAATCCCACTTATAATTTTTAATAATTCAACTAAATTTATTGCTTAAAGAAAGTGCAACCTAATGAAGCAATAAAGATAAAACCATTTCATGATCATGTGATCCTTAATTTTCCATTCCTAACATTCTTCATCTCTCTTTTTTAAAAGTGTTTTAATGATTTTTGTCTTCATCCTCTATCCTCTCTTTGGAGACAATCCCAAGACATTTTTTATCTTGAAGGTGTGTGATTTATAGAGGTACCTTGTTCCTAAAGGTAAATCTCCTTTAGTAAGCCTATTGCATGGGGTCTTAATTTATAATTCAGCCATTATTTAATCTATGTGAATGTATTAGTATCTATGGTTTTCTGGACTTCTTATTTAATATAGAGGATTGCTCATATGGTTTGCCTCGTGGTTTTTAGTTATATTAAAAATACATGATGATTAACTATTAATTAATAGAAACATTTATTTTAATATCTTAGAGAATATCCATAAATTATTTGTATAAATGTTTTAATGATGTTATTAGGCTAGTTATATTAGGCTAGTTAGTAAAGTGGATTTTACTAGAAAAGAGGAACCAAGTGTTTTAAATTTATGTTATAGTCCTTGCCTTTAGCTTACATGAAGTACTTTCAAACTCTTCATATAGTAACTTGAAATGAACCCACAAGCCTATTTATAAATCACAAAGACTTAATTCTGAGGTAATGATTTTATCCTTACAAACTATGTAGCAGTGTGTACTGAAAATTAAATTATTGTACCAATGTTTATGAAAAGAATACCTAAAGATAACATGATGGAATATGCATAAAAATGCAATTTAAATAATATTTAATGTATATAGTAAAAAATTATATGATATTGTAAAATTGTTTTAATATTTATTTATAGTAGCTTAGTATGAAAGTATAAGGTTCTTTTGTGGTAGTAATTTTAAATTAGAAAGTGAATTGATATGCGTGAATGGGAAACAAGCATTTTTTTTACAAAGTGGACCTTAATTTTGCAACTTATAAACATATACTTAAGTTGGGAAAAGAACTAGAACACTTGCAAGTTAATAAGATAAATTAGAACCTGAATTAACTTGCATGAATTGGAAACAAGAATTTTGACAAAATGGATCTTAAATGTGTAATTTATAAACATATATGTGCTTGGGAAAAAAACTAGAATACCTGCAAGTTGATAAGACTTGTTGTATGGTCGTAGGTCACAACTTCAACGAATCTTTAAGACTTATTGAATTAAATGATATTCTTATTTGGCTAATCAACTTGATGAATATTTATGAAATGATTGGTTTATATGTTACATATAAGCTAGAATACAATTATTTATAGTTGAAATGTTGCATATAATTAGAAGAGATGATATTAATAAGAAGAATGACATCCATGAAGTAGATGGCATACATTTAAAAAGGTGTTGGAAGTATTTTTTTGGAAAAGGGTGAACATGATGAAGGCAAGGATAGTGAAAGAGGAAGCAATGACTTTAAGGTGGAACCAACACAAAATAATGAAGAAATGGATGATCCCCTTAATATAAGTAGTGATGAGAATAATGATATATGAATGTCGTGTAATTCATAGATAAGTTGAATAATGAGAAGATGTTGATCACGGTCAAACTAAATTTTAAGTACATATTCTAGATGACAATCAAATAATTGATATTGATTCCATTGATTGTTGAAGTTTTGTTAGGAGTGATGATCCATTGTAAAGAGCGAGAAGGGGTATTAGGAATATACCAACTAGTATAGCACCATTGTAGATATTGAGCATAGAGTTTGTAAACAATAAGGAGTTTAAAGATTTTATTATGATTATATAGTGTAAATAGGGTTTTATGGGAGTTGGAAAAAGAGTGAGAGCAATATGATCAAGGTTATCTATATTAAGGAATGCCATCAAGAATTGTATGTTGGATAGGATAGGAAGGAAATGTGTTTCAAAGAGAGGACATGTAAACTTGATAATTGTTATTTCATAATTAATAAGTCAAAAAAATGGATTATGCTAAGTTTCGAGTACGACATTTTAAGGAAAGAATTCTAGAAGAGCCAAGTGTGTCTATAATTAAAATGGTTGAAAAATGTAATGAGAAGCAGAATATATATTTTAGTTATAACTTGTGTATAGCATTAAAGAAGATATTGACAAAGGAGTAGGAGACTAACTATATGAATGAATATTCCAAGCTTCAAGGCTATATATATGAATTAAAGTGAGCAATATTGGATCCATAGTTGAGTTACTATTATCAAGGAATAAAAAAAACTTCATTACTATGGTTTAAAAGGTTATACATTGGTTTTTATAACTACGAAAAGAGGATGGAAACACTTGAGACCAATACTTAAGATAGATGGTTGCTTATTGAAGACAAAGTTATAAAGGTAATTACTTGGTACAGTTACTTAGGATGGAGATGGAGGGATGTATCTATTTGCATAGGTTATTATAAAGGTAGAAAATATTTAACTTATGGAATTGGTTTATTAATCTCTTAGCTTTTGTCATAAAATTATAGGATGGAAAGGCATTTTTAATGATATTTAGTATGTAAAAAGTAACTTATAAGTGATCTTATCATTTGATTTAAAAGTTACTTTATATATAAACTTATTTAATTAGTGTTGATCATTTTAGGGATTAGTAAAATCTATAGAGGTATCCTTACCAAATGTCACACACAAAATTTTTATTAAAAACATTTTGTCACCATTAGCATGGAAACTAGTGTAAAAGCATTAAAAAGATAATTCCAAGTAGGTGTGTGATCTATTTATATTAAAGACTTTGATGAGAGACTTAAGAGGCTACACAATATTAAACCTAGTTATGATTTAGTCTTACTTGAATATCCAAAGAAGACTTGATCAAGGCCATACCAATCACTTGAGTCTATATATATATGCAGTATTGATAATAATATAAGTGATACATTCAATAGATCGATCTTACCTATCAAAGATAGATCAATAATTAGTATGCTTAAATTAATAAGATCCATGGTTGTAAGGGGGTGTTTAAATAAGATAGAATGTTAATGTTAGAAGATAAACATTATACTAATAATAATGAAGAAGTTAGAAAAAAGAAAGAGGTAATTCCATAGAGATTAAGCATATGAAGTTTTAAAGGGGATAGAAAGCACACCATTAGGATTGATATAAACTAAACTTATCATTTTAAGTAAAGGATTTTGATAGGGATGATTTTATGATATTTTCATATGAGATTCAATGTAATTTCATCCTTTTGTAGTGTTTAAATGCTTATTTTATGTTCACATTGAGTTTATATGCATATTTAATCATGGAACATAAATACAAGTTAAAAGGAATAAGTTTGGAGAAGAATTAGAGCAAAAATGAGTAAAAGAAGACTTGTTTAGGACATTAATAGTGGTTGGCCCAAACCGTCGTTAAAGGTGCAAGAATTGCTGTTGAAGGACCTTTAATAGTGGTTGAAACAGGGCACTATTAAAGATTATTCAATCGCTGTTAAAAAACTAGGGGAAAAAAAAGAAAGACAACCTCAACATTTTACTTCCTAAATGTAACAAAACCCTAGAGAAGACTATAAATAAAAGATTGAAGTAGATATTACACAGTTCTTAGGCTCCCCACTTAGGTAGCCCTAATTTCTCTTGTTTTCTTTACTTTTTGTGTGTTTTTAATGTTCTTTCCATTGCTTTTCATATTCAACACTTAGATTACTTAGTTTAAACGCAGAACTTTGGTTTATTTTAGGTTTTAACTATTGTTTTTTAATTTTCTTTATATTGTCCTTGTATTTATTTTGGGTACTGTTATTTATGTGTTGAATGCTTTGTTTTCATTAATATATTATTGTCTCTATAATTTCTAGCCCTTTCTTTGCTATTTTCTTTATGTTTTATGGAATTTCATATTTTGTTTTGTTAATTTCGGTTTATATTAGTGTTAATTTCATTATATAAGCTTAGATTTAATTGGGTAAGAAGATATTGATGGGATAATGGATGCATAATTGTGAGAATTGATTTAATTTGAATTGGGAATTATGTTTTAGGTTGAGACTGAATTGGAATTCAGGTTAAATGTTATGAATTAGGAATTGTTCTATAGGTTTGGTCAATCTATTTGCAATTCTTAGTGTAATTACTAGGTATAGGCTTTTGATCTATAATTTTCATTGAAAAATATTATAAGTAGTGATAGGTTAAGTGATTTTATAGGTGAACTTTATCAGCTTAGTTTAGGATTCCAATTTACTAAGTTATATAATTCAAGCTTGTGTGATTGTGGCTTAGGCTAGTTGTTCTCTAGTGTTTAATGTTGTCGCGCAATTAAATCTAGAGAGTTTGTTTTATGTTATTACATTATTATTTACTTTAGTTTTGATAATTACCTTTTCGTTTTTGTTACTTTAATTTGAACTTATTAGTTATTAGTCGATTCATTCACATACTATCTCGAATAAGAAACAAGGTGG
>JAOXYD010082798.1:0-12272 GCA_028565735.1 Pinacopodium congolense
TAGCCAATGGGCTTTAATCTCAAGAAGGTGAGTTCTGTAACATCAATTCCAGAACTCCAACTTTCACAAATAATCCAAGTTTGGTCATGTAAGGATTGATTTATATTGTTTATTGATCTTTCCAACAATCTAGGTAGATTTCTCGGATCTTAAATTATCTTTACTCTAATCTTAGGTGATCAGGCCAAACTTAGAACTTTAAGAGCTTCAATAAACAAAATCAAACCCTATAACATGCATTCAGACTCTCTTAAAACATTAAAACACAAATTCGAAGCTGGAAAATGAATTTAAGCACACCTGATCATCGAAGCTTACAAAACATGCATCTTAAGCCACATACTTTGATAAATCTCTAAATATAGGCTAAATAAGGTAGTTAAGGAGTTACAAAACATGCTAAAACCCTTCTAAACAAGTCTTGAACCTCTTAACTTGATCTGGACATCAATACAGCCTTGAATCCACAAGATCTACCAAGAAAATCAAAGAATATGCAAAGATATACGTGTAAGAACATGAACTTTGATTTAATCCAAAAATAGGAGAAAACATATGATAATATGAGTTATAAAACCCCCTATGATGGTTTAGAAACTCAAATATATGTCTTAGCTTCAATCTCCAACAAGCAGTAACTCAAAATACACTCTAAAACTCGAATTACAAGTGTTTGAAGCCTAATCTATCTAAGAAGAAAAAGAAGAGCGAAGCTAGAGCTTCTCTCACTAATCTGATCTGAAGTCTATGAGTTGTGTACGTGTTATCTGTGTTTTCTTGGCTGTATTCAGGCTCTAGAGACACCCCTCACATGTTAGGAGACAAGTGGAGTAATACAAGACACGCCTGGTTTGAAATCTGCAAGATACCAAGCTGAAATTGTTAATTCTAGAGTACAACGACACCTTGCCTCCTTTATAATGACACCCTCTCATGATGCCATTATAGCTCGATTTCTGAAGAGATAAACGGCCCTATGTTCTTCAGCAACGACACCCTCTCATGGTGCCGTTAATGGTCAGTAACAATAGGTGTTCTTTGATGTTTTTGCTCCAATCTTCATCATTAAGCTCCATTCTGTAAATCAAAAATTATAGGGCATCAATTAAACAATTAAACAATTAGGGGTCAGAGGTGAAGCATGAGGAAGAGGTAGGTTTCAAAGATGTTGAGCAAAATAAAGAGGAGGATGAGTTGGGTAAGAAATTAGAACAAAAATCTTTAGGAAGATCTAATGCCCTTATTTCATTCTCTTTAGTGAAACTACCCTTACTTAAGTTACAATCTTTACTTCCACACTTAGTATGCACTTCCTTTGGGGAAGGCTAGACATTACCCATGGTTATTTCTAGCAAATTGACTTTGGAACTAGAGAAAAGGGTAGTTAAGGTAAGAAAGAAGAGGATTAAAGTAAGGTTGAAGTTGTTTTCTTATAAACTCAAGTCTAGGGGGAGAGAACCATCTAAAATTGCTCAAGATTACAAGCATGAGGGGCTAGGGATGTAAGTCTCAAAGAGAAGAACATTCAAGGTTATTGGGTATCATGGCAAGCTTTACCTTGGGGGATCTCTCTCACATGAAAGTGAAATAGTTTCTTTCCTTTCCTTTACTTCATCATAATTTAATTGAAAATTGGTCAAGCTCATTACCTTAAATGAAACATGTTTTGTCTAATTCCTAGGTTGTTTAATGTGGTCACTCATAGTTTTTAAGTTGTTTCTTTTATTAACCTCATCTTTGCTTTTGTTTACTTGGTGTTTTCTTAAGTTTGATTGAGGTTCTTAGGTTAAATTTGATGTTAAAACTTGAATTTGAAGGTTTATAGTGAATTAGAACCAAGTAGGAGGTCAAAACATGCAAAACAAGGCAAAATATGGACGTTTCCTTATCACCCTCGTATACAAAAGGGGGCATCACTAGACTATCACGATCGTGCAGATACACAAAGACTCACCCCTCCTCTATCCTAACCCTAAAAACTTTCCGTCTTTTCACTTCTTTCCTTCTCCCTCTACTCTCTCTCACTAATTTCAGACCCCACCCCATTTTCAAGCACGAGTGACAGAGAGGGGGCATTACCAAATTGTCATGATCATGCACATGCAGGATCGTAACAGGCTAATCTTTAAGATTCGTCCCCTCTCCTCTCCTAATCCTAAAAACTTTCCATCTTTCTCACTTCTTTCCTTCTCCCTCTAATCTCTCTCTAAGTTTAGCCCCCAGCCCATTTTCAAGCTTCTCTACTCATTTTTCTTCAAGTGTTCCTTAAATCTTGGTAATTTCTCTTGATTTTTCCATAAAACTTCTAGATTTATGCATTTTTACCTCTCCTTCTATACTTTTTTAGTCCATTCACACCATCTCTCTCTAAAATGTCGATTTTTTTACTTCTCTCTTGAGTTTTCTCACCTTTTATATGATTTTTATAGGTTTTTAGCCATTATACCTCTACGATTCAAGTCTATTGTGAGGAAATCAGTTCCCCAAATCCCAATAGAGGCAAGTGGATGTGGAGCTAGGGAAATTTCCGACCAATATGGTGCTCCTTTCCCAATCTTCTTCAAAGAGAAAGGTGATAGGTACACTCTCCTCAGGACTAGAACTATCCTTACACCTAGGTATTTTGATTTTGCTCTTTTGGAAAGACTAGAACTTAAAATGTTGAAATTATTAAGAACCGTGGTTGGGAAGCATTTTTGCAAACGAATCACCTAATTTTTCAAGAACTAATAGTTGAATTTTTCACCTCTTTACATTATGAATCTAGTAAATCAAGTGTGTTTTTAGTTTATATTAATGGTTAAGCTCATCATTTAGCTAAAAAAATGTTCAATAAACATTTTTGTTCTCCAAAAGCACAAGTAGAAGACACACACCAAGACTTTTCACCTACCATTTATTGGAAATATCTAACTGAAATGCCTGATTTTAATGCTCACAATGCTTCAAATGCTTATATCCTTAGCCATGAACATTTACTCCTGAACAAATTCATTTGTTATACTATTTTTTCCAAAACTCAAAGTAACATATGTTCTACCAGGGAATAGTTTTTGCTATGGTGCATAGATGAGAAGATTAAGTTTCATGTCTTTTTATTTTTTTCCCACCTTTGGTGCAATTTGTGGCAAAGAGAGGTGCAAATATAGGGATGTGTTATCTTGTCGCTAAATTAGCTAGGCATTTTTAAATTGATACCATTGGTTTAACCCCTGTCCCTTGTTAATATTTTCATACACCTTGCTTGAGACGATTGGAGATTTTTGAGCATGTTAACATAAAGCTCTGGAATCCTTGTTCTCGTACTGCTATGAAACAAAGATTCACCTAAGGAGTTTCGAATTCTAGGGCTACTGTTAGTTTTGATGATACTTCAAGAAAGTAATCTAAAGAATTAGGATGGGAAAAGGTTAACAATCTCCTAACAGAACACAACTGGACGATGCAACACCAACTTGATTAAATGAACGAGCTAGTCCAAATGGTGGCTTAATAACAGCGCTACCTGACTAAGAAGGTTCTCAAGTCATTTGAGATCCAAGGACTTCACGTGCGATTCCCCAACAGCATTACCACTACCATCTCCATAAGCTTTATTACCTTATTTTTATTTATTGTTGGTTTTTTTCATTTTTTTTGTTTATTTTGTGTTTTGTTGCAATGTGAATTGGCTTGTTTGTGGTTTTAATCTTAGTGTTCTTTGTTTCTGGTGTTCTCTTCACACATTAAGAATAATGTGTCTTTTAAGTGTGGGGAGGTACTTCAATTATGGGAAGGTAGTATTTATGGTAGTCTTTGTGTTTGTGTTTGCCTTTTGTATGTCATTTAAGATGAATGTTAGTGTGTTATTATTAGGTGTGTCAAGTTTTTTTTCACTTGAATCTTTTGGTGAATGTGTTACCATGAAATCATATCATTATAGTTGGAATGAGATTAAATGTGTGCTTGAAGTTGAATTAGGTCGCTTGAATAAAAGGTGAATCATACTGATTGATAAAAGTAGTTAGTTGCATAAGCTTACTAAGAAATTGATACTTGAGTGATTAGGTAATGTATAGAAGCATGATGAATTTTCATTTGAGCCTATGTGAGAAATTGAGCCTATATGACTCCATTCCAAAGTCATTTCATTTCCTTATATGTCTTACACTCCCGTAGTGATTACCCTCAAAACTTGTTCTGAACCAATTTGAATCCACTAGATGCATGTTAGATGGAAATGATTAAGGTCCTCTTTTTTTTAACCCTTGACTTAAATGATCCACCCATTTTATTGTCCCTTATGAACCCTTTTGAGCCTTTAACCCTTTTGTTTCTTAAAGAAGACACCTTATTTTAAAACCTGAAACTCCATTAGTCATACTTACTCACAAGTTTAATAAAGTGCTAAGTAAGCATTAGTTTGAGATTTTTGGCTCGATTTTTTCTTTTGAGATGATTTTAACAGTACTTCTACTCATAGTACATTGCAATTAGTTGATGATTGTGTTTCCTTTTTACTGTTCAAAAAGAAAGAAAAACTAAAACAAAAGAAGAAAAAAATAAAGAAAAATAAAAAAGAGGAAAAAATAAAAAAGAATCACATATAATAGCAACAATAAGTATTGAGTAGTTAGTATATTTACATGTATATCTCATAGGTACATTTTGTGTACCTTTGTACACTTAGTGCTTTATGAATACTTCTGATGAGCCCTCAAACACCTTTTTAACCCACCATAACCCTAACTCCATTACAACCCTAAATAAAGTCATATTGGTCTATTTTAGCTTGTAATTATTGTGGAAGAGAATTGGTGAATTTGCAAGCTTATGGTAGTGTAGTCTTCTATAGGGAATCTTGAGCGAAATACTAACCTGTAAACACTTCATAGAAAGAGTGAATTCCATGAGAAAAATCCATTTTGATTTTAAGCTTGCCTTTGTTCAATATTATTATAAGTTGAGTTTGTTTATGTGCACTGATGAAAACTAGTTATGATATGTGTAATAGCTTGACATTCAAGTTAGCCAAAGTTTGAAAGATTGCATGCACTTGATTTCTTTGAAAAAAAAACTGATAAGATGTAATGATTGTATTTGATTTTGCTTGACGATAAGTAAAGATTTAAGTGTGGGGAAGTTGATAAGTGTGTTTTTAGGTTATGTTTCTAGGGTGTTTTCATGCGCTTTAAGTGTTGTTTGCGAGTTTCAGCCTTAGTTTATTTAATCTTTTGCATCTTTTCATTGTCTTTTAGGTAATTAATTGTGTCTCGGTATTTTTTAGTATTTTAGGGTAAATTTTGAGCTTATTTGAGGAATAGATTAATGCACTTTGGTTGTTGGTTTCACAGGTAGTAGAATTTCAACATTAGATGTGTTATAAGTGACTTGGTTGAGCCATTAGGCATAACTTTAGATCTCAGATGGTTATGAAATTTGAACAAAAGCTAGATCAAAATGTGAGGAGGTTAAAGTTAAAATTTCAAGTCAATTGGAGTCTCGAAGAAGGAGTTATGGCTAAAAGAGTGGAGGATGTAGAGAGCTATCAAAGTGTAGTGCACGATTGTGCTTGTGTATGATCATGACACCCCTTGGATGACAACTTTCTATCACCCTCATGAAAAAGTACGAGAGTGACAATGGAACTAACCCTTGAACAAGTCAAACACGGGATTTTAAATATTGGGACCCTTCTTTGGACATACATAAGGGCTCAAAACCCTAAGATCTTCCAATACTCATTAGGGCACATCCAAAAAAGGCAACTTTGAGGGCTTTAGTAGCCACCCAAAAGGAGAAACATCATCTTCCTTGGAAAACAAAAAGACACTTCAACATCTAGTTTTTTCAACTTTTTTAGAATGAAGAGAAGAACTTCAAGGCTTCACATAGTTTATTCTTTCTTCTCTTTATTACTTTTTAGTATGAAAAACATGAATGTTGGTGGTTTTATTGTTATTATAAGTGGCAAAACATCTTGTAAGAGTTACTCTTGAACTATTTTGTGAATCTTATTCTTATTGATTCAATGAATGGAAGCTTGTGATGTTTATTATGCATATACCTTATAATAGATCGAGAGAATGAGCTTGGGCATTTATGTTAGGTAGTACAACGAGAGTAAGCTCGCAATAGACCTATAAACATTCAGGTTTTTCAATTAATTAAAGAGAGATCTTGGCTATTTTTTTTATTACCCATAGGATTGCTTAATATTTAGTTGAATGGTTAGGAAAGGTTGTGTAAGTTGAGAGAATTCAACAAAAATTCAATACCATAATTTTCCTTTCACTAAATGTTGATTTGGTCATCCGTCGATGTTCCATATAATTTATAATCAAAAGGATATAGTATATCCTTGTATGCAACTTTATGATTATCATTTTATTGATTTAACTAATATGATATAAAGGATAGTTTTGGTCATCTAACTTTGTATTCTTACCACTTATGTTAAGCATAAGTCATTCTTAATCCAATACATACAAAATATTTGTATAATCATGAACTAACTACTTTTGCTCAATAATACATTTTTTATCATATCTTGAACATTATAATAATGTTTAATCTAAATTTAGTATCATATACCCAAAGGCATGGGTCAATATATATATATATGATCTATATCACATCAAGTAGTGGTAAGAAAATTCATGTAATGATCTTTTTTAATGATAACTATTATCATATTATAGAAAATTCCATTAATTATAGTCATTATTTATACTTTTAATCGGCTAAATTAAGTGGAATAATTCTTTCAAGGTGCTATACCTTCTAGATCAACTTCATGCAATTATTTGCATTGTATTATATGTTCATGGTCTTTCTAGCTAATCTTTTCAAACACCAACTCAACTTAAAACCAAATTATAGCAAGTATAAATATCATAAGTAATATAGTGGATTATAAGATTCCAAATTATCATTCCCTCAAGGATCTAATTATAACTACTAAATCGCCCAAATTACAATTATCAAAAGGATGAAAATTGATTGTTTTATTAAATAAAAACTATTAAACTAATTAGATCACTTTCAATTAATGCAAAAGAAATCAAAACTACAATTAAGAATTACCAATCCAAATGTATAGTTAAGGTTTTTATGTTTTAATGATTCAGCTGAGTTTAAGAAACATTTATATGGCCTAATCTAGGGTATCTTCGTGAAATCAAGACACATATATAGTTAAGACTATTACTAGTCCTATTTCGTAGTTTGATAATTCAACAAACTTAGGTAATAGGCTTAATGCTTAAGAAGTATAATCCTAAAATTCCCTATTTCAGAATTAACCAATGTTTGGTCATTCACTGATTTAAATTATTTTGTTTATTAATTGTTCCAATACATATGATAGATATCTAGGATCCTTAGTTATCTACGATTATATTTTAAGTGATCAATTTATAATAGAGAATTAAGCACTCGAATAAATAAGGATTAGCTAACAAATCATGCAACATAACTGAACTAAATAATTTACTAACCTAGCTTAGCTAATAAATAATTTAGCCACACATGTTAATCAATAAACACAAAGTATTGAACATAAAACACATAGTTATTGATTAAAATTAAAATAAAGTAAGAATATAAGGAAAACACCAAGATATGCTCAAGACTAAGTTCGAACTTTAAATTATATTGCTCCAATTCCTTTAATCCTTAATGGTAACTAAATTTTCTATTACAATCTATTGAAAGCTAAAAATGTTGAAAAGTTAAAGCTAAAATAGAAAGAGAGAAAACAATGATAAAAGTATGGCTAAAATCTAGCAAATTTCTTATTAAAGTCTAGCTAAAATCTAGTAAAAGTCTAATTAACTCTACTATAAAATCTCCAAGATATGCTTATATATGTCCCATTTAAGTTTAGAGTTGAATTATATGTAAATTATCCAATTTTTCCCTTGATTCTTTATTAGAACATGCCTCTAGAGACTTCAACGGTCCTAGGGATTTTGGAACAATGGCACCATTTATCACCTACGTATAGCTGTATAGTGGACATTAACGGTGGTTTGCTTGAACATTAATAGTTTCATTAATAAGTTGTGTTGTTCTCCTGTATTAAAATTAATGGTGGTTGAAATGACAACAGTAGCGCCATTAAAGACAAATATTGTTTCCTAAAAAATGTACTACACTTGATCCTTTTTACACAAATATCCTTTTTTTTTTTTTGCATGAAACTATAAAATAAATAATAACACGCATAAATTAGACAATTAATATCAAAGTGGGGTAAAAATATAACAAATTATACTCTAAAATCTTATAAATTATACCCCTATCAATTCCTTCACACTAAAACTATTACTTGTCCTCAAGCAACACAATTTATCATTTAATCTCAAATGAAAAATAATCATAAGTAAATTATCAATTTCATCAAACATAACCAATGAAACATTTTCATTAATCATTCAATCATAAAGGGTCATCAAGATGCTATGTAACCAATTACTCATATCAATTTGTAAGTGAATGCAATTTACTTCATACTTGTTTAAACGTTAACTTAATTCTTAAAATTCAACTCCATGTATAAAATGAATATACATAAAATAATATGTTTCAACTTTCAAACACAGTCACATCTTTTATTAATTTAAAAGATATAAGCTCTAATTATGAGCTTTGAAGGCTTGGTTAAGAAGCCATCTATTCTTTTTACACAAAGATAAATAACTTGTCATGAGTACCCTTGGTTACTCAACTAACTCACCATTATCAATTAGCTATTAACATCACTCTTTAAATTCGACCTTTCACTTCAGTACAAAGCAAGTGAAGTGAATTTGCTTTGCTCACTTATTCACTTATTCACTGTTATTTATTCATTTATGATTTTTTTAATTTTTAATTTTTTTAATTTTTTAAGTTTTCAAGATGAAAAAAATGTTCAGAAGAAGTCAAAATCACTTATGTATATGCATTTTACATATAGAAAATCATAATATAAGTATTCACCTTCTAAGTCATAAAGCAAATTAAATTCAGTTGTTCACCAATAATTCTAATGATTCACATAAACACCTTGAATCACCAAAATATTCACAATCATAATGAATAATTTCAATGATATGCTATAAAAAAGACAAATTTCCACTAAATATTATCTATTAAGAAAGTTATGATAATATTGATATTACCATTAGCTTAACAACAGTAAACATTATCCTAATGTTCAAAAACAAAACAAACAAAGTAAGGAAAAACGAGAACAAGAATACTCCCCTAAATGATATATGATGTATATGTGTACATTTGAGGGTGATAATTGTGTTTTAGTATGTGTTTTTCTAAGTGTTTTGCAAGTGTTTCTTGCATAATAAGTTGTTATTATTGTGTTTTAAGATTTATTTTGTGTGCTTTTGTTTATTATAATCTTAATTATTGTCTTTTTGTGTTTAGTATTAATTTGGAGTAAGTTTTGTTTATTTAAGTGTTTTTATTTTATGTTTGTGTTTTATTATTTAATTATTAATGTTGGGTTAGACTTAAATTTTATTGGTGTATTTATTTATTGTGTAGAATAAATTAAAATTGAATTTAAAAATTAAAATTTGATGTTTGAAAAAGAAAAAAAAGCATTAAAGAAGATTGAAAATTGAAGATGCAAAAAGAGCTTAAAGGAGCAAAAGCCTACAACACCAAACTAAGACAAGACCAAGCCTAGAGAGCCTAAGGGAGTCTGAAGCCTGCCTGGCTGAAGCCTAGAGAAGTCGTTAGACCACCTACTGCTCAGACCGCTTTTGCCTCTAGCCAGAGCCTGCATGGCCTTCTTCCCCCACTGGACCCCCACCTGCCTAACCCACGCAGCGCCGCAGCCCGCCTCCTGCGCAACCCGCATTATTGCCTAGCCTTCAGCCCACTAGCCCAGATTTCAGCCCGCCAACTCCTGCCTTAGACCAGACCTGCCCCAACCCGCCTAGCCCAGCAGCTGCAAACCCCTCCCAGCTGCAGTTGTAGCCTCAACCCACGCACACCCCAAGCCTCTCCAATCCAGAAAGGTAGCAGTCCTAGAGGATTAAAGGAGATACTCGGACAGCTCCAAAGGAGAAGTGGGGAGACACAAAAAATGAATTAAAAAGGAGAACAGTGGACAGTACAGATTGAAGACGCGGAGTGAAGAGGAGAGAAGCAACGGCACACACACACACACAAGAGATAATCAAAAGCACATAAATTCGGATAAAGAGTGGACAAACACAAGATTATTGAAAGCCAATCAAGCTTCAAAACACTGTATAAGCTTCAAACTTTAAGGTTTATCAAGTTTTATATTTTATTTTTTAAGATTTATTTTAATTTCACTTTAATTTTATTTTACTTTTATTTTATTATGTTTTGCATTTTCAAGAATATATACTTGATTGAATTTATTTTTATTATTATATGTGGCTAAAATATTTTTAGGATTTTTTTAAAATTATTTGGAACCTTTTGTTATTAATTTAATTTTAGAAATATTTGTGTCGTTTATTAAGCTTAAACCTTACAACAAATTAAGAGAGTGAGTTGGATAAATTGTATTAGATGTACAACAAGAGTTGGCATTTAATAGACCTATAGACAACAAGGTATTAATTTATTAAGAAGAGATTTCGATAAATTAATATACTGCCTATAAGATAGCTTCATATCTAGTTAAATGTTTAGAAATGGCTTTGCATTTCGAGAAATCTCAAAGTTAATCCTAGATTATTTAATTAGTGACATTTAGTTGCACCTTAAGAGGGGTAGCTAAAATATTAGGAAATCTTGGGCAAAATATAAATTAGATCAATCAACCAAAGGACAACAAAAATTCCTATTATTGATTCTTGTTTTTCTTCAAATTTTCCTCGATATGTTGGTGATTGGTTGTGTTACTCGATCTTGCTTCCAAAATTGTTTGTGTCTTATTTATTTCTTTTTATTTAATTTGTTTAAATCGATATCTTGAACAAAGTTTAAACCAAATTAATAGGATGTCTAGATACAATCCTCATGGGATCGATATCCATTCTTTACTATAAGTACGACCCATATACTTGCAGTTTTGAGCATAAAACTAGTTGTTTATTTTGCGAGCGAATAAAGTTTTTGGAGTCATTGTCAGAGATTTTTTTGTTTAGCATCTTATTTAGTTTGGTTGACTTTGATTTGAGAATTTTTTATACTTTTCTTTGTGTATTTATAGGTGCAAGAACACAAGAAGCACTTGAAGGTCCATCAAATTCAGTGACAAAGAGTTGTCAGATATAACAAGGCACGAACGAGAGTTGAGGAGAGCGAAGCGCTAGGAGAATTTAAAAAGGAATATGGCAGAAGAAGGAGAGCAAGGTGGAGCTTAGAGGACTTTAATGGATTTCATGAGGCCAGGGTTTAGTCCTCAAGGAGTTACAAGGCCTATTGTTCAAACCAATAACTTTGAGATCAAGCCTGCACTCCCTAGCATACTTTAGAGCAGTGTTCAGTTTTATGGGTTGTCACATGAAGATCTCAATGCCCACCGAGCTAAATTTTTGGAAATTTGTCACACATTCAGGTTCAATGGGATGTCTGATGATGTAGTGAGGCTCAGATAGTTTCCCTTCACTTTGAGGGATCAAACAAAGGCATGGTATAACTCACTTAGCTCCGGTCATATCCCCACTTGGGAGCAGCTAGCCCAAGCATTCCTGGTAAAGTACTTCCCTTTGACTAAGATGACCAGGATCATTAAAGAGATCACAAAATTTCAATAGAGTGATGGGGAATCATTGTATGAAGCTTAGGAGAGATTTAAAGAATTGCAAAGAAGCTGCCCACACCACAACCTTCCAAAGCAGTTCTTATTATAGACATTTTATAATGGTGTGAATTTGAATACAAAAGGGACCATAGATGCAGCTGCTGGGGGATCATTGATGAGAAAAACTATTAATGTTGCTCATAATCTTTTAAAGGAGTTAGCAAGCAACAGTTGCATATGGGCAAATGAGTGGAGTAAGCCAGGGTCAAAAGAGTATAAAGGAATGATACCAATTAACTCGGTGACAGCCTTGCAAGCACAGATTACTACACTCACCAAGTAATTGAGTAATATGCAAGGGGCATCTTCATCTACAGTGAATGCCATGTAACTTCATTATGAGCTTTGCGGATAAGACAACCATGGCATTGTAAGATGTTTCTTGCTAGGAGCTGGTAGTACAGAACAGGTAAATTTTATGGCCAGTCGTAAAGAGGTAACAATCCGTACTTTAACACTTATAATCCTGGGTGGAAAAACCACCCTAATTTCTCTTGGA
>JAOXYD010082829.1:0-25939 GCA_028565735.1 Pinacopodium congolense
TTATTATTTATTGATTACATAATAATAGATATTAGTAATTCATTTATATTTTTATTATATATTTAATTTTATAATATTTTTTACTTATTTTTATAATTTATAAATTTTATTACCTTATACCAGCTTAATACCGATTTTATAATGACTTAATACCAGTTGAACCTTTAAACTTTAAACCTTTCATTTCACTGATTCGATATCTGGTCTGATTTTGAAAATATTGGTTAAAAGTAACTTTTGGGTTAATACCCAAATATTTGTGTAATTACATGTTCGCACTTGTAATTATTTAATATTATTACTTTAAATCACTTTTTTTAGAGTTCATGTACAAGAAAAAAAATTTATTTGGGCTTTAGTGTGAATAAGGTCAATGTCCGGGCCTAAGTCTTAAAATCAAACCTAAAAGAGTTTTTGTTTCTTATTACTTGTGTTTAAATTTTAGTTTAAAGGGAAGAACAAAAAATCTATTTTAATTTTTATGGGAGTTTTAAATTATATTTCTTTAATCATAAGTAAGATGAGTAGATGACGTATTGGTAAAGAAAAGGGTATGAGAAGATTATTTGAGTAGTAAATCATTTTCGTTGGACTTTGTTAGTCTTATATAATACTTAAAAGAGGTAAATCAGATTAATCAAAATTTTAAAGTCTTTTATTAATTAAAATTTTAATCTAAGAATAATTTATTGTAATAAAAAATATAACAATATATTCAAATTAAAATATAATTTTTATTTAAAAGAAACTTATAAATTAAAAGAGTAGGGATAAAATAGTAAACAGATTTATAGTAGCTCAAAGTATAAACGTTATCTACATCTATTCTTCAACAATATTATGTAAAATTACTACTTACCAACTATATTTTAACTACAGAGTTTGAAACATTGTAAACTGCACTAATTATTGTTTCATTATTAATGATTAATTGTTTGGTAAGAAAGAGGTTGACTACTAAACTTTAAAACATTGGTAGGTGACAAGATGCATATAAATACAAATATTTTTTTTATATGATCTATCCCTTAATGAATATAAGATAGTCTTGTACAATCAGTCAATTTACTTGCGATAATGTGGTTTTCTAGAAGGGAAGGATTATAAAATTCGAAACAGCTTTCAATTTGTATAATACGGAGAACCATTTCATCTTACAAGTTCAAATCATCATACTAAAAAAATTCCAAAAAAATCCCATTACGATATATAACACAATATAATATGAACAGTACAATGAACATGGTGACGGAATCTTAACGAAGGACCATGAACCAAGGCTGCTGAATGGAAAGTTAGAACCAACAAGCATTGGTAGTGGTCATCCTTGACTATCACTGTGTGATGTGAAATAATCAAATACTTTTTATAAATCAATAAATAATTTTAGGATAGAAAAAAGTTACATGTAGGTAGCCGGTGGCTTCCAATGTATGTATGTTATTTTACAAGTGGATGGTTATTAAAGGCTGTCACCTGTGTAATAAATTCTTTTAAAATATTTAGATGTATTTGAATCATTAGTGATTAGCCGTCACTTATTAATTAACATCATTTTTTTTATTTAAGAACATTATCTAAATAAAAGTGCGTCAGCATGAAAATAGGGCGACATGATACATTTCTGCAGACAAGCATACCCGATTTCAAGGAAATAACAAATCTAAGTCTTTCTATGGTAAAGCAGTCTTCTGTGTATATATATATGGAGTAGGGGTCTAATTGTTTTTTTCCATACCAACAACATACACAAACTGGTCGATCTCGGGTGACAGAGAGAAATCATTTCCACGCTTTAATTATGGTGGATAGTTCAAGTGAGTGGCAACAAATCTATCAACAAACCATTCATGAGCAATACCCCACATATTCTTCGTTCGAGAACACAAGAATATCTGCAGATATTCTGAGCTCAAGTTGTTCTACTACAGCAAAGGCTAATTGTGTACATAAACCAATCCGCAGAAGGTCTAAGGCTTCTAAAAGGACACCAGCAACCCTTCTGAAAGCTAAACCCGCAGATTTCATGGCTTTGGTGCAGCAGTTCACTGGTTGGTCCAACAGAGCCATCTTATCTGGTAGCCGCCAAAAGGGTCTACTTAACTTGAATTTTCAACTCGGTAGAGTTCAGAATCATTGTGATTCGTCAACATTAATGGCTCCTGTTGGCTTTTACCAGCAGCAGCTTGATCAAATGCAATGCGTAGTAGAACAACACCAACGCCTGCAAATTAAGGAGCAATCATGCTTGGTGCCAAAGGACAGCACTGTTATTAACAGGGATGGTGAATGGTTTCCAACGTTGATTGAGAGCGACTCTATTCCTAACCTTCATGAGGTATTAGATGAGTTACTCATGGAAGATTTTCCTCCTCACGAGCTTACTGGAGAGTCTTTTCCTTGTGATGATGAAGATTTCTTCTAGAGTCCAATGTTCCTAATATTACCAAAGGATGATCAATCATTCTGATTGTCCTAGCGTCACATAAGTTAGTGTAGTGCGAGTAGAATGAACGTCCTATTCTACCCAAGTAAGAATGAGGGCACGAAAAATTAAAGTAGGATTATGTCGTATTCAATTTTAATAATCTGTTTTACATATCCTTTTCTTGATTTTGATTTTTTAAGCTTCTATCATGTCAAATATTAGATTCTAATCAAACTTTCAAAAAATGGTAAATAGAGAAGTCTTAGTTTCACAGAAAAACACACCCAAAAAAAAAAAGAGAGAGAGAAGTATATTACATAAAAATTTACATGAGGATAATTAATGTCGAAATTAGAAGCATGAAAAGAAGAGGAAAAAGTATATTACGTGTAGAAATCCCACCTAAAAGTATCGTAGAAATAAATGTTGTTCTAAAAAAAAGTTTTAAAAAAGGTTAAAACATACAAAATTAATTATAGAAAAAACTATGTACCCCCTCCCGCCGTATATGGTAATCTCTAAAATATTTAATTGGATCAAATGTTTCTATAAAATCCTAAATTTATCAACTAATAAGATAAAGATAAAAATAAAATATTTATGATAACAATATATTTTTAATATTTTTGCTTCTTAATTACTTAAAAGTCATTATAATATATTTAAAGTATGCAACATTTTTATAAGATGGTGGTAAGCCCGTTATCTATGAAACTCTAATTTTATAAATTAATATAGTCAAGTTAAAACATTTTTAAAAAATATAAAATTTTCGTCTTTTTGCGTGTTAACTCACTTGTATAACAATTAAAGGTCGTTGGATTGAGTTTTTAGTTGTGATTTTTAGTTGTAGTTATTGTATTTTTGTATTGAATTATATATATTTTTATATATTTTTGTATTGTTTGTTTCGATTTATATGTTATATTAGTGTTTTTTTTTATTTCTGTGGTGTTATTTATTAATTTTTGAGTTTAAAAAATTTAAAAATCAAATCTAAAAACTAAATCAATTTCAAACAGTCCTAATAAGTAAAAGGTCGGACGACAAGTGTTTTCCAAGACATTAACCATGGGAAGGCATGAAAACGGGAATAAGCATGACTTGCCCGTTTGGTCAGAAATGGACCATTGTTCTCGTCCCGAACAAGCACAAGTATCAGAGCATTTGACTCCATCACATGAAGAGTTGCATAAGTTAGGTTAGATGTCTTTCTCAATTATATGTAACAAAATTATCTCATCGAGGACGAACTCTTAATCTATAATACCTCCCCTCTTCAAATTTCTCCATAAATTTTCAATTTACAATAAATCTAATTTCTCAATTCAATTTTCAAATTAATTGAAACCCTAAATTCACAACTTGTTCATTAATCAATCTCAACTATTTAATACATCAAACGTAAAGTTCAATAATAATTTATTCAAATCAAAGGAAAAAGAATATTTATTAATGGAAACCACAAATTCTAATGTCAATAAGCTTAGTAAAACTATGAATTTCAACTGTATATAAATAAAATAAAATTTCAAAATAAAAATATCTAAATTAAAGTTTTAATTTCCTACAGCATTCAACAACCAACTAATCTACCTATTCTATTATACCAAATTTGAATTAAAATTCAAACTGCTCAAAATCTACTAAATATCTTCTGAAAAATATATTTAATAAGAAATGAACAGTCAATTCAATAAGAAAGATTAGAATGTATCTATTATGCATCACATGATTCATATAAATAATCTAAAAAGTATACTTACATATCGCATTAAAATTTTATATCACATCATATCAAAATTTCATATAATAATTTATATCAATCCCATTTATTTGTAAATGATTTCCTATTAGTTCTTCTATTCCTATGCCCTTTGTTCAATTATTTCTTAATTTAAGGGTCCTACTTAATCTTATGGAATTATCTTCAATGGTTTACGGATAAATACCTCCCATTTTAGAAATATCCTGGATATTTCTACCCTAGGTTACTAGGTCTTATCGTAATAAATCATATAGGACATGTCCTTCCCCAGAAATATCTTAAGTATTCTCACCCTAGAATATCAAATCTAAATCACAAAGGATATCTGTATCCTAAGATATCTTGTCAGTAATAATTAATATTAAGCTCGTCTCATATGTATATTATAATCATCGAATACACTCAACCTAAGCAAGTCACTAAATAGAATCTCTTAAAAAAATTTTATATCTCACAATCTCAAAATTATTGTGTCAAGCCATCGTATTTCATCAACACCACATATCCGCACTTTAATGTCAGTGTAATAAAATCAAATTTCTAACCTTAAAGAGTTATATTCATAAAAATTCTCAATAATTTCCAAATTTTTCTATGACTTCATCATCCAATAATCTATCATAATATTGATTACATATTCACATACAAATACAAGTACTCATATAAACATAATTTCACAAAAGTCTCATAATAGGCATAAAATCACAATTTATTATTTTAATGTCATTGTTCTTGCAAAATATAAAATTTTGTTTACGAAATTCAAAAAAACTCATATTATTCACAAATTCCACAAAATTAACATTTTTTGACATATTTTAATCCCATAATTCATATAAACCATATTTTGCATAAAATGCATATAATAAGATTTATTCAAACCCTGAATTCATAAAAAACACATTTTCACAAAAATCATTAAAAAATAGGGTACATTCTAAATTAACTATTGCTTAAAAATTCGAAAACTCCAAATTCTCATTCAGTCTTGATCTCATCTCTCCCCAATTTGTCTCTAGCACCTATTTATTAAAATTTTGATTAGAATCCATAAAATAAATAATAAACTTTAAAATTTTCCTAATGCATTGAACTACCGTTATCTTTTTGTTAGAATTTCCAAAATACCCAAAATTAGCACATTTTTATTTAAACCTTTAAAATTCCTAAAATTACAAAACTAATCCTAAAATTTACAAAAATCCCAATTTCGGCCCAAATTTATCTAAAATTTTAGAATTTCCCCTCATTTTACTTTCTTTTTTCCTTTTTTTTTCTTCCTTCACTCCCTCATTCACTTTCATCAACCCACTGCTAATCAATAATGACACTCTTTATCTCTCCCACTACCTCTCCTTTTTCTTGTCCTCTTTCTCTGTCCTTTCTTCTTTTCTTCTTCTCTTTTGTTTCCTCTCTCTCTCTCTCTCTCTCGCTCTCTCTCTTCTCTAACTTCTCTTCTACTTCTTCTTCTCTCTCATCAGCAGCCCTCTCTCTCCTTTCACTGTCCAATTCTCTCACACCTAATAATCCAAATTTCCAAATACCCCCCCCAAAATTCGACACTCTTTTCTTCTCTTTAACACGTAAAACTAAAACTAAACTCATCTTAGAACATCATAAATCAATGTAGCACTATAATAAGCTCTTGAAAAATGGAAGAAAATGGGAAATTTCTTTACTGTCGGTGTTACAAAACAGGGGAAGAAGAAGTTAATCAAGATAATTAAAGGAAGATCAAAACACTAATTTTCTAGATTTATCATTGTTGGGTTAGGTCTTAGGATCTCATTTTTTTAGGTTAAGTTTTGTTCATAGGTTATGGCTTATTTACTAATGGGCTTTACAACTCAAATTTTAGTTATATACCTGAATCTTCAAAAAGATAAGAGTATCGTTGTTACATATCCTCTTCCACATCCCGCACGGTTTTTCTGAAAGATTGATAATGACTTCATAATACTCACACCATAGGTATTTATTTCCCTCTTAATTGTCTAATTTCTCTCTCCAAAATCTCAACTAGCTCTTTTTTATAAGTTAAATTTGTTGCCACTTTAATGTTCAATTCAAGTATAATATGACTAGGATATGATCAATACTGTCTTAATATTTTACATGAAAAATATCATGTATTTGATATAACTTTGAAGGTAAAGCCAACATGTAAGATAATAGGCCAACATGCTGAACAATTTCATATAGTCCAATATATATAAGACTTAACTCGCCTTTTTTCTTGCATTGCACTATACCTCTTTAAGGTAACACTTTTAAAATTATCACCTACCTTATACTCCATCTCGCATCTATGTTGATCTCCATGAATCTTCTACCTATCCTAAGTAGCCGTCAGACATTTTTCAACCACTATAATCTTCTTCATTGTCTCTTGAATTAATTCTAGTCCCTCCAATATTCTAACACCCTGAGCATCAACTAGATCTCCACATATCTCCCATACAATGTCTTAAATGACGTTGTCCCAATAGTGAAGTGATAGTTATTATTATAAGCAAACTCCATCAAGGATAAATATAAATCACAATCTCCTTTAAAGTTTAGAACACGTACCCTCATCATATCCTATAATATCTTAATGATGTGCTCAAATTGGCCTCTATATGTAAGTGAAACGTTGTACGTAAATTACGTTTAGTTGCCATCACTATCTACAAACTAGTCTAGAATCAAGACGTACCTTGGACTTTGATCTAAAAATATGGACCCCAGCACTCCTTGTAATCTCAGTATCTCATCCATATATAATCTAGTCATTTTGTTCAATGAATCTATCTACTAGATTGGTAAAAAATGCACAGATTTAGTCAATCTATTTATAATAACCAAAACTAAATCATGCAGAGGCCAAGTTCTAAGTAAATTCACCATAAAGTCTTTAATAATTCTCTTGCATTTCTATAATGGTATCGACAAAGGTCTTAATTTATTCATTGGAGCCTAATGTTCAGCATTCACTTGCTAACAAGTTAACCATTTGAGTACAAAGTTTACCACATCCTTTTTCATAATTGGCCGCTAATACTAAGACCTCAAATTCTGATACATTTTAATTGTTCTATAAAGAATCATATAAGGTGCACAATGAGCCTATTTTAGTACCTCCCCCCTTAAACCATCTACATTTGGCACACATGCTTATGTCTTCAACACCATCATTCCAGTTAGATTGATTTAAAATTTATGTTTCTTTCCTTATCGCATCTTCTCTAACATCCTTTGTAAGTATGAACTTGGAGTCTGTGCCTTACTAATCTAATCACTCAAATTAGTCTAAATTTGCAAGGTAACCATCAGTCTTGTTACATTATTAACAGCTAACTTAACATTCAAAGCTCTTATAGCTACTAGTGGTATATCATACTACCTATACCCAAATTAACTAACACTCCAGATTTCTTTCTGTTTAAGATGTCTCTTGCTACATTTACCTTCTTTGGATGATAATTTATGGTGTAATTATAATCTTTTAACAACTTAATCTATCTCCTCTATCTTAAATTC
Organism: Pinacopodium congolense; assembly: GCA_028565735.1. Classification (NCBI taxonomy): domain Eukaryota; kingdom Viridiplantae; phylum Streptophyta; class Magnoliopsida; order Malpighiales; family Erythroxylaceae; genus Pinacopodium; species Pinacopodium congolense. The sequence goes on from JAOXYD010082829.1 coordinate 7,719, forward strand.
AACTCTCTATGAGTTAGAATATATTCTAGGTTTTCATGATTTGTGAAAATTCAAAAGGTCTCTTCATACAACTAATGTCTCCAAATCTTCATAGTATATACAATTATTGCTAACTCTAAATCATGTGTGGGGTAATTCACCTCATAAATTCTTAACTAACGAGAAGTATAAGTTATTAGCTTCTCGTTTTGTATTAATACACATCTCAATCACAATCTTAAGGTATTTACATAGACCTCAAAAACTTCACCCCTTATTAGTAACACCAAAATAGGATTGGATGTAAGCTTCCTTTTTAACTCTTTCAAAGCTCTCCTACATCAATCAGTCTACTAGTAGGATACTCCTTTCTTCAACAACTTCGTCAATGGATTAGCAATTATAAAAAAAAGCCTATACAAATCTCTTGTAATATCCAATTAATCCTAAAAAGTTTCTAACCTCTGATACATTCTTTGATGGCTCCCATTCCATAATTGCCTTCACCTTCACAAGATCTATCTTTATACTCTCTTTAGACCATACCATGTCTAAAACGTAGTTTTGAGTATATCTTGTTTTACTATTTGCATTGCCAAGATTCGTGCCTTAAGTTAATTTTTGAAAATACTACTGCTCCCCTTTGTCGATCTAACAAGTCATCAATCTTAATCAAAATATATTGTTCTTCATTTTTACTCAATTCAATTATTGATAGTCATTGAATAACCTCATGCTACCATCTTTTTTCTTTACAAATAAAAATAGAGCTCCTCAAGTTGAAAAACTAGGCTTGATGAGCCCTTTTTTCCAACAGTTCCTCTAATTGCTTTTTCAGTTTTTGTAACTCTTCAAAAGCCATTCTGTAAGGTGCAATGGATAGGAGCAACCCCAAGTGTCATCTTAATTGTTAAGTCTACCTCTCATAAAGGTGGAAAAATTGGCAAGTCATTCAAAAATATTTTTGAAAACTCTTTCACCACTACTATCTCCTCAAACTCAAGACTTGTCTCCCTCATATCGACTATATAAGTAAAAAATGTTTCACATCCCTCCCGAATCAACCGTCTAGGTCTTACTGTTGAAATCACACATATAGGGAGAACCCTCCGTTCTGCTAAAATACTACCTTTGAAGTTCCAAAACATTCCATCACTACTTCATTGGTATAACAATCTATCGATACCTTATGCTGAGCTAGCCAATCCATACATACTATCACATAAAACTCTCTAAAGACCATTACAATCAAATTCTCAAGTAACTCTACCTCTTCAGTCCTCACTAAACTTACCTTTCTCACATAATTGTCTATCATTTTATTACCTATTGATAGGTGAACTCTTAAGTCATACCCTAGTATACTAACATCTTCTAAGACTTTATAAGTGAATTTTGATGAAATATATGAACAAGTAGACCCTAGATCTATCAATACATAAGCCATACGGTCATATGAAGAAATCATACCCAATATCACGTCATTAGTTACTAAGGCTTCTTCCTTGATCATATGATAAAATCTGGCCTATATTTGAGATGGGATTGATGATGTCCCAATAGGATGTGGGCCTCTTAAATTAGCCTTACCTATGCCTTTACCTCTGATAACTCTTCTACCATTGCCTCTTGTATCACTCTCTCAAAGTAGAATAATCTTTCTTGAAGCACCCTTTGTTTTTATAGGCATAACATACCTTGTCATCTCCATTAGGTCCCCAACACGACCTTGAATGATACCTCCCACAAGTTTGGCAATCATGACTTGAAGTAACTCCTTTACCAAATGGTCTTCCCACGCTTTGAATTGGTCCCTTACCAGACTCCACTAATGGCAAGTTAAAATTACTGTAGCTCTAAATCCTTTTACTGGAACCTTCAGACCTATTGAAATTGGAACTACCTCCTCTGAATACTACACCATCCCTCTAATGATTATTTCTTCCTGTAGAATCTGTATACTCTTATGTCTTTTTAATGGGTCGACTAGATTCCCCTCGGTAATCAGTATGCTTTCTCTTCATCTCTTACCTTATCCTTCCTTAATTTAGAGCATCTTCTATTTTAAGAGTTGTATCTAATAACTACTCGATGTCATAACTGGTTTAATTACCTAAGACATCAAACGACCAACTAGCCTATCTATTCTATTCCACCAAATTCAACTTAAAATCCGAAATGTTCAAAATCTACTAAATGTCACCTAAAAATATATTTGGCAAGGGATGAGATGCCAACTTAATAAGCAAAAGTAGAATATATCTGTCATGTGTATGGATCATATAGCAAGTATACTAACATATTGTAGTAAAATTTTATATCACATTGCATCACAATTTCATATCATGATTTATATCTATTCCATTTATTTATAAATTATTATCAATCAGTACTTTTATTCTTATATCCTTAGTTCAATTCTTTCTTAATTTAAGGATCCCACTTAACTTAGAGTTATACTCAATGGTTTGCTTGTAAATAGACTATATAGGATACCTCCCACTCTAGAGATATCTTGGGTATCCTCCTCTGGAATACCAGGTCTCATCATAATAAACTTATAGGACACTTCCCACCCCAAAAGCATCCTAGGTATGCCTACCTTAGAATACCAAATATAAATCGACATCCCCATCCTAGGTGTTAGCCAATATGATACCTAAGAGGGAGGGAGAATTATGTGATCAAAATTTCTTTTAAGAAGCAAAATTTAAACTTATTAGAGTTTATAAAATGTAGAAGAAATACTTTTAGTTTTAACAAGAAATATAAAGTACATACATAAAATTAAAAGATTAAGGAAGAAAAACATAATCTATTTATACTAATTCGGAGCGGTCCACTTATTCCTATGTCTAGTTCTCACATAACTTGTTGAGATATTTGTATAAAAACAATAAAAAAATATAACGTTAATATTACAAGCTCCTTTTTATGGCTCAAGGATAACCTTCTCTCTCTCTTTTTCTTAAGGATAAAGAATAACCTCACAATCTCTAAAAAACAACTATTGAAAAATGTTTCACTTACTTAATTTGGTGTATAAAAGAGGCTCACATAACAATTGGATGAATGAAAAAAAAAAGCCCCATATAAATAACATAAAAACACTTAGAATACTCAAAGAAAATTGTAGGAATACTTAGAATGATAATTGGATAATAAACACATGCTAAGCACATCTATTTATACTCAAAACATGATCAATTAGCCATTACTCAATGGATTCTCAATGTTATAAATATTAATTTATTTTACCATTGAAAAATATGACAAGTCCTGAACTTACGCTCTGAAATCATACATATCGGTCGACCGAATGGCAAGGGTTTGTTAACCCACCTTCTTTGGCTCAAAACCACTTAAATTTAATATCTAAGTTTTCCAAAATTCCTAACCTTATTCATGATTTCTTATTCAACAAATTCATACATGAAGAGGATTTATCACACACATACATCAACCACATAAGTCTTTTTTATTATGTACCTATATGTATTTTTTAAGTCATGAATGCAAATATGCATGAGTGAGCCTCTTAAGTAACCAAAAATAAACTGAGCAAAACTTACAATAAAAAATTACATGAATAAACCTATATTAAAACTAATTCACTTCTTAGATAACTTGAGTCTTCATAAATGATCTTCATAGACTACAATTAAGCTCTAAGACTCTCTATGCGAATACACTCATATTTCATCTACACACATATCTTTCAACACAATTAAACATAACATTAGTAATTAAATTGTTTTGTCATCATCAAAATAAGATGAAGTCTCCCTTGGTTCAACAATCTCTCCTTTTTTGTGATGACAAAATCATGTGATATTATGATAATTGAAATCAATAATCATGGATCAAATACCATATCATCATGATTCTTTAATAAACTCCCTCTAATTATATTAAAGTTAAAAAAGAATTCAATGAAGTCCATCACCGTAACCAAATTCAAATTCAACTCCCCTAAATTAATGTAATAAGAAAAAGTTTATAAAAGACACATACTCCCCCTATAAGAAACATAATATCACATGTCTCTCCCATTTTTGTAATCAATAAAAATTGCAAAAAAAAATGTAAGAGATAGATAAAGTTCATAAACATAAATAAGCATGTTATGTCATAAAGAATTTCCATCTATCATGCCTATCTCTCTTTGAATCATGCAAAATCTCTCTTCACATAAAGGTTTAGTAAATATGATCGCTTATTGATGCACAGTGTCAACAAACTCAACTAATATTACCGTTGTGAACATAATCTCTAATGAAATGACACCTAATTTATATATGCTTTATCCTAGAATGTTGAATAGGATTCTTTATTAAAAAAATAATGCTAAGGTTATCATATCTTATTGGAAATTTGTGAAAATCTAAACCATAATCCCTAAGTTGTTATTTAAGCTACAAAACTTGAGTGCAATAACTATCGACGATTACAAACTTAGCTTCTGATTAGAATTTGCTTTTATACAAAACTATGAGACTAATGCACTACCTAATAAATGACATGCACTATATGTACTTTTTCTGTCTAGCAAAGACTTCTTACATAGTTAGCATTAGAATAACCAACTAACTCTAAACAAGTGTTTCTAGGATATTAAAGTCCTAAATGCACCACGTAAATATCTCATAATGCATTTAATAGCTAGTAAGTGAGATTCTCTAGGTGATGCTTGAAATATAAGACATAAGCATACACTAAACATGATATTAGGTTTACTAGCGGTTAAATATAACAAACTACCAATTATACCTAGATATTGCTTTACATGCACTTCTTTACCATCTTCATCTTTTTTTAACTTTATGGATGTAGTCATCAGAGTGCCCAAGAATTTTTGTTTGATCCATGAAAAATCTATTAAGTAATTCCCTTACATATTTCGATTGGTTAATGAAAATACTATCCTTCATTTACTTGATTTAGAGTCTGAGAAAGAAGTTCAACTCTCTTATCATGCTCATCTCGAACTCCCTACTTATACACTTAACAAACTTTTGACAAAATAGCTCATTAATAGTATTGAAAATGATTTTATTCATATAAATTTGAATAATCAATAAATCTTTTTTATTTTTATTAATAAATAATGTGGTATCAACTTTGCCCTTTTCAAAATTATTTTCAAGTAAAAATGCATTTAATCTATCATAGCATGCTCTAGGTATTTATTTTAAACCATATAAAGATTTAAACAATTTAAAAACATGCTCGTGTGCATCATGCCTTTCAAAACCGGGGGATTACTCAACATAAACTTCTTCTTGTATAAAACTATTTAAAATTGCACTTTTAACATCCATTTGAAAACATTTAAAACCCATATAAGATGCAAATACAAGTAAAAGTTTAATAGCCTCTAATTTAGTTACAGGGGCAAAGGTTTCATCATAATCTATTTCTTCTATTTGGTTATACCCCTTAGTGACTAATCTTGCCTTATTTCTAGCTATGTGTCCTTGTTCATCTAGTCTATTCTTAAATATCCATTTAATACCTATTATTGGATGATCTTTAGGCCTAGGTAATAAGTTCCAAACTTTATTTCTTTCAAATTGACCCAATTCTTCATTCATAGCCAAAAATAAATTTTCATCATCTAAGGCTTCCTCAATAGTCATAGGTTCAATCTTTGAAATAAAAGCAAGATGCGATAAATTGAAATGAGAGCAAGTAGTTACCCCTTGTTAAATATCACCGATTATTTGGTTAAAGGGATGATCTTTCTTGTATCTCTAACCTCTAAGTAATTCTCCATCCTTTATTTTATAAAGGAGGAATAAGAAGTTAATCAAAACAATTAAAATAAGATCAAAAACCTAATTTTCTAGATTTATCATAGTTAAGTAAGGTCTTATGGTCGGGTTTTTTTTTAGTTGGGTCTTATTAATGGATTTTTATGGCTTATGTACTAATGGGCTTTACAAATTCAAATATGTAAGACATAATAGCCCTTTTAAGATTTAACTTGTTTGTAAAATATGGAAGAGAAATTAAAGAGAAAATAGAAGGAGTAAAATAAGAATACACATTTAATAAAGTCATCATTCTATTATTTCCAAAATCATTGAGGGTAAAGAGTCTATAATTTTTTCACTCTTCAATAACAATATAATGCATTATGTTTTTGTGAAATCCTAAATTCATATAGTATATTACAAAAGGTAAAAATTAACTAGCCGGTAGACCATGGAGATCCATGGCCTGTCAGCTATATAATAATAATATGTATTATATTATTATATTATTTTAATAATTTATATATATATATATATATTGTTTTATAGTCTGTAGGCTATGGATATCTATGGTCTGTAGACCATGTAGTCAATCCCATTACAAAAATATCCAAAATTTTCAAACTACAATAATGCTTAAACCTAACTAAAATGACACTATTGTAGACAACTATTATTCTTTTGACTTCAGTTGGGATCTAAACAGTGATGTACAAGGACATAAACGACATTGTTTTATATCACTTTTACCTTCTGTCTTTTGAATGTTATATCGTATCACAGACACCCCTAATCTATTTAATCATATCTCGACAAAGAATTGAGAAAACACTCCAAAGAGACAAATACTAGAGCGTAGTAAAACTCTGATGTATGCTCATCTTACTACCATATATGAGCTATATACAATACAACTCCGTATATGGAATTGGTGACGTCAACAGATAATCTTGCATATAGGTAATAACGTAGCATAATGACTTGAGGTGTAGACTTTCTTTTCTTTTGGGTTGAAGAAATGATGCTATCTTTAATTTATATATATCTAGTTTTGTATTGTGAAAACACTTTTTAACTCCAAAGAACGATGTGATTGGAGACCATCAAAATATATACAAAATTACAAAAGTCGATAGTCAAGTAACACATTCCTTGAAGCGATAAATGTGTTAATTTATATCATATGATTGATTGGTTGGTTGCATATTTATGATACAATTAATTAAAAATATTTTATAATATCTATATTTATTTAATTAACTAACTTATGATATAAAGTGTGTAAGAAAAATTATTTTTGCAAATAAAATTACGATAAACTTACAAGTATAACATTCATATTTTATTTCAATATTATCTTTAACTTGTTTTTAATTATTGTTCTATTAAGATTGAATATTAATAAAATAAAAAATAGTAAATATTAGCAATAACCTTGTGATTCATTAAATGGAGATGTCTAAGACATCCTTTAATTTAACTATAAAAAATTAGTAGATGTTATTTTTATTTATTTTAAAACAATTAGTTGATCTCATAAATTAAAGTATAAAAATATTTAAATAAACATGTAATTACAAGAAACAAGTTTACTGATTTGACACCATAATAATTTTATATGAAGTGTAGAAAAAAAACCAAAAGTCATAATAAGATATAATTTATATTCATATTGTATTAAGCTAACATATTAGTCATATTTTTAGTATTATCATTATTCTAATTTTTAAGAAATTATTTGTTTATTCGATGCTATGGCAAAGAAGGAAAAATATCAAGGAATGTTGGGTGGTGTCCAGAGTTTATAGCTATCGAGTCATGTTGATGGAAACGCTTACACAAAAGTGGAAAGTTCGACAAGGAAAAGAGAACAAGGAGTGGTGTTACATCCTTAAAAATTAAGGGGTCGTTTGGTATTGTTATTGGTTTTAGTTTTTAGTTGTGATTTTTGTATTGATTTTTTTGTGTTGTTTTCAGTTTCTTTTTTTTTTTCGATTTTTGTGTTGTATTAGTGTGTTGTTTTTTTTCAATTTTTGTGTTTAAAAAAACCAGAAACCAAAACCTATGAATGAAGCCATACAAAACATGGCCTAAGATCTTATTAATTATTTGGTTTTTTAAATTTAATGTTAATGTAAATTAAGGATTATAAATTGTGTTCTATAATAAAATTAGAGTTTTAAGAATTCAAGTAGAGTTTTCTAGAAATAATTAAAGGTTTGGCTCTTCATTAGTAAAATAAACAAATATACTGAAGTAACTAAACTAGATGATTGATGTCAGTTAATTTTAACCCAAGTTTTCTTCATATAAAAAGAAAGAAAGAATAGGGAAGGGGTTTGGGGTTTTGACGATGGTCATAATTTTAGAAGAGAAAAAATTCTAGTCTTCTCTTCTTGTAATTTTCCAGCCATCGCATCCACTATGTCTTCTAAGCTCTCACCGTTGGTGTCTCCTCTTTTGGTTCCTTCCACTAACCTCCATAATTGCTAAGTAAGTTTTGGGTGTATTATTTGATTTTAGGATTAGATTCTCATCCAATACCTTATTTACCGCCATTTCCCATGTTGAATCACTTGGTTTTGGCGATGGTTTCTTTCATTTGAAGTCAAACTTTTGACATAATAAAATGATTATTTGTGTAAACGTTAAGGTACTTGATTTTTTAAAATTATGCGTTGATATTGAATCTTGTTTCTTGAATTAGGATTTTGATTCCAACACGCACATTGCTATGTTAATCCTACTGATTTACTAGATTTACTGCATTGATATTCTTTGTGCTGTGTCAATAGAAAATAGTCTTTTGTCTAGTTCTTTGTTGGTGGGGATCTCTAGCTAGCTATACATTTACAGAAAATGTGTTTGATTTTTAACTTAACATATCCTAGTGAAAGAGGTTTTTATAGTTATTGAAAAGTATGTTTGAGGTCGGATAAAAGGTGTAGATCACAATGTCTATATTTACAACCCGTTCACTATATTAATATTTCTCAACAGTTTAGGAACTACTAGATATCACTTTTTTTTCTTTTAGTTTTTGTTTATATTTCTTAATTTTGTATTTTTGTTTTTCTTGTAAAGAAAAAAGGAACCATGTTTGATTGACATTTATAATAAAAAACTAAAAACAAAAGTCTGCTTGGTTTAGATTTATAATGAAAAATTAATTTAATAGTGACAACCAAATATGAAATAAATTCAAATTCTTAGATGAAAATTCTTTTATAAACCTTATTAATACATAGTAATTAATAAATTATGCCAATTATTCAATATAAAAAAATTTTAAATTTGTTTTTAAAATGTAGAGAAATAGAATTTTCTTATTTCTCTATTTTTATTTTTATTTTTTCTAGCAACTTCTCTTGCGGCTCAAATTGGAATCCGCATTTGAAGTCTCTCCTTCAAATACTTGGGATTGCTTGTGATCTCCCGTAAACCTACTTATGCTGATTGTCAAGAATTAGTGGAGAAACAGCACAACAGAATCGACTGTTGGCTCAACCGACTTTTTTTTTTATAGGCCGACTACAATTGATCAAATCTATTTTGAATAGCATGTAGGTCTATTGCATAGCCAATCTATTCTCGCTGAAGAAGATTATTAAGGAGATGGAAAGAATGATAAGGAACTTTATATGGCAGGGGAAAGCAATTAAAGATGGGGGTGCTAAGGTGAAATGGTTTGAACTCTCTCAGCCTAAGTCTCAAGGGGGCCTTGGATTGATTCATATATCTATCTCTAATGATACATTACTTGAATCATAAATAAGATGAGTGGATAGCTTATTAGCGAAAAAAAGGGTCTGAGAAGATTACTTTATTAACAAGTAATTTTAGTTGGACTTTATTAATCCTATATGACGTCTAGTAGGGGTAAATTAGATTAATAAAATTTTTATAAGTATTTTACTAATTAAAAATTCATTTTAAGAATAATTCTAATGTAATAAAAAATATAACAATATATTCAAATTAAAATATAAATTTTATTTAAAAAACTTGTAAATTAATAGAATAGGGATAAATAGCAAACAGATTTATAGTTGTTCGAAACATTAACCTCATCTTTGTTCAGTCTTCAACAATATTGTATAAAATTACTACTTACTAGCTATATTTTAACTACAAATTTTGAAACATTGTAAACTAATAAGGCTATCTCCAACATTTAAATTTTGCATTTCATGTGTTACTGAAATTTCTTGTAACTACTTTTAGATTCACAACATCTTATACCTATATATAACAAGTTTTATTAATGAATATACGCAAGCTTAATTTTACCAATCAATATCTTATCATGGTATTGAGCTAATACTGGCTTAACAGCCTTTCCCTTCTCCCTTTTATTTTTGCCTCTTATGTTGTCTTATTCTACCTACCATGACGACCAGTTCAAATGCTCTTCAACTTACATTTTTAGTTTCCTTTTTTTCTACCCCAGATCCCCCAAATATTGCACATTAACTACCCATTAAACTAAACTCCATAAATTATCTGTTGTGGTAACACAACTGTTACCTCTCTTACATAGTTATGATTTGGCCAAACATATTGATGGCTCAATGCAGCCTCCTCTATAATTTCTTAAACATCAACCAAAAACCATATGGCAGCAGTGATTTAGTCAAGATCAACTTGCTCTTAGCTGGATTATTTGCTTTATGATTGGATCTTTTGTCTCTCAAATTTTTGGGTCCTCTATCGCTCATGAGGCCTAGTAAAAGCTTGAATCTACCTATGCATCAGGTTCTAAAGCTTAAATTCACATGGTAAAAAATAGTTTTACCTGTTGGAGAAGAAGAATGATATCATAACTGAATATTTTGAAAGAGCTAAATGAATTTATGATCAATTGTTAACTCTTAAACATTAAGTTTTTAAAGACGATTTGTGCTAGTAATCACTAATGGCTTAGGCTCCTCTTATTGACATTTTTTTAGGTCGCTTGAGAATCAAACAAATTATGTTTTTGTTGATGATTGGTATAGCTTGTTGAGTGAAGAAATTAGTCTTGCAAATGACTCCTCCTTTGATGTGAAAGATTCTATCCTTCCTATTGCTCGCATTGTTTAGACTGCTTCAACTCCATCCAATTCAAATTATTTTATACGAGGAAGAGGTGGTTGTGGAAGGGGGCATGGCCGATGGTGGTAGCAATTTATTACTCAGTTCAATCGATCCTTTTCTCAAGGAAATCATTCTTTCTTATCAACTAATGACAGTGTGATGACCTATTACAATTGTAATGGTATAATCCATTACTCTTGCTAGTTTCCATCTCCTAAAACATAGATAGATTATGCTCCTCCTCTTCTACCAAAATCGACTGCCAATCTAGGTTCTCTACATAATTACCACATTCAATCATGACTATTAGATACTGAGGCTATACACCATCTCACTTATGACATGGAAAATATTGCTCTTCACAATGAATATTATGGACCTGAGGAAGATAAAATAAGCAACGACACAACCATACCAGTCTCTGATATAGGTTCCAATAATTTCTAGTTTGTCAATTCTTGTTTCTTTCAATTAGATAACCATATGTCTCTACTAATATATTGTTTGTTTCTAAGTTTGCTAAAACTAACAATGTTTCTCTTAAATTCTTTCTTCGTCACTTTGAAATTAAGGATATCCGCACAAAGGCATCAACTCCATTTAGGTTAGAATGACTGTGGCTTATACTCTATCTCCTTGACACCTTCAGCTGTTGGCTTCATTTCACCTCAAGTTCATTCAGCTTCCCTTTCCATATGGCATGCTCGTTTAGGCCATGCTACTCCTCGTATTGTTCACCCCACATTAGTTTTCAATTCAACAAAATTTAGTCGCAGTGATTTAAATCGTTTGTATCATGCGTGTAGTTTTAACAAAATTGATAAATTGCCTTTTCCTTTGTCTAGTTCTAGTGATGATGGTCTTTCGGATCTTATTTATTCAAATTTTTTGGGAACCTCTCTTGTTGCATCCTTTGATAATAATAAATATTATATGCTCTTCTTTGATCACTTTAGCAAGTATTCTTGGAATTACTTCATCAAATAAGCGTTTGAGGTCTTAAATGTATTTATCAAATTCTAACATCTTGTTGAAAGGTTTTTTGGTCACAAAATAAAAGCATTGCAGGTAGATTGGGGTGGTGAATTTCAAAGTCTCACAAAATATCTACTACAAAATGGAATCTCTTAACGAAGTTCCTGCCCAAAAACTCCTGAACAAAATGGTTGTGCCTAATAAAAATATCACCATATTGTTGAGACTGGTCTTGCCTTTCTTACTCATACTTTTATTCCTAAACAATTCTAACAACATGCCTTTGAAACTATAGTTTATTTGATTAATGGCCTACCTACTTCTCTTCTTTTGAATAACTCTCCATATCAAGTTTTATTTCAGTGTTTACCCAATTATTATGAGCTTAAAGTTTTTGGTTGTCTTTATGATCCATGGCTTAAATCTTATGCTCAAGTTAAACTTTCACTAAAATCTGCTTCTTATGTCTTCTTAGGTTATAGTAAAATTCATAAGGGTTGTTATTGTTTGAATTTAACTTCAAATACAATCATTGTCCCACGTTATGTTTTATTTGATGAGCAGGTATTTTCATTTCAAAAGTAAGAGATTATAACTAGATCAAATAGCTTAGATTCTACTCCAGCCACAATCTTTTTACCCTTCTAGTTACTATGTGCTTCCCCTACTCAACCTTCTTCTTGTCCGCCACCACATAGTCATCTGAATCCTAATTTTACACCATAACCTCCTTTTTTTCAACCTCATCTTTATATGACTCTTATCTCTCCTTTATAACATCCTAATGTTTCAAATTTGATCTCCAATCTCTCACCAAACTCTTCTCTCACCTCATCCTTATCCCTTACATCATAATGTCTGGCTCTCCCACTCCTCCTCCATCCAATCACAACGGATTATCACTTGTTATTAACTTTACAAATTATACTACTCTCGATGAGCCTACTTCTCCTCCTATTGTCCAAACCAAGACTCATCCTATACTTACACGTTTTCAAAAAAATTCCTTGAAACCAAAAATTTTCATGTTGCTATTGATGTCACAACAGAACCCACTTTTTTTTTTAGATCCTAATAAAGTTCATTAATTGTTTCTTGCAATGAAAGAGAAATATGATGCTTTACTTCAAAATAATACTTGGTAGCTTATTTCATACAATCCTTTGCAAAATTTTATTGGTTACAAGTGGGTATACCGCATCAAATGCAATCATGGTGGCACAGTTTTATGCTATAAGGCTTGTCTTGTTGTTAAAGAGTTTCTTCAATGCCCTAGTATTGATTTTCATAATACTTTCAGCCCAATAGTCAAGCCATCTAAAATTTGGTTGTGTCTGTTTATTGTCATTTCAAAAGGATGGGATGTTCGCCAACTAGATGTTTCCAATGTGTTTCTACATGTTACATAAGATAATGTTGTTTTTAAGGAGCAACCTCTTAGTTTTGTTAGTTCATCCTTTCCTAACTAATGTGTTATTGTCTACATGTTACATTAGATAAATTTGTTTCGAATGTGTTTCTACATGTTACAAGCCTCAAGACAATGGTGAAAATATCTAACTAATACTTTATTGTCTTTAGGATTTCAAGCCTTGAAAACTGATTCATCACTTTATTTCTACTGTAAAGGTGATCATATAGTTTATTGCTTAATATATGTTAATGATATTCTCATTATGGGGAATAATTCTTCCTTTCTTCATCATGTCATTGATTCGTTAAAAACAACCTTTGCCTCAAAGGATTTGGGTATACTTCGTTATTTTTTAGGTGTAAATGCACAATAGCTTGATGATGGTTTATTGTCACGACAGACAAAATACTTCTATGATCTTCTTGAATAAGCCAATATACATGATGCTAATGGAATTTCAACACCAGCCTATCCATCCATAAAGTTAAATGCTATAGATGATGATTCTTTTAAGGATCCAACATTGTTTAAAGGCATTGTAGGGGACTTCATGTTGCGGTCTAAGAAACTTATAATTTTAATCAATTTAATCCAAGACCAACAAGGGCAAACGCACCTTATCAATAAGTAGCATAAAACGGAGTAAACCTCGAATATCATTCTCCCTAGAAATCTAAGCGTAATACTAGATCAATTAATGTAAGATTATCTAGACAAATACAAACTGATTGATTCAGAGAAATAAACAAGAATAACAGAAATAAAAAGGAACAACAACAAAAAAAACAAGGTTCAATCTAAACATAAGATAAAGGATTAGGAGTCTAACAAACGATAAATTAGTTAGGGCTTCGGATTCAATGGGTTAACCAAACAAGAAACACAACGTTGGATAGATTTAAGGCCTACGTCATTAATGTAAGACATAACCAATGACCATGGAAATATCTTTTCTCTTTTAAACTCAATTCATCTATTTTAATCTAATAGACAAATTGAAATAAAAGGCATTAATTTCAAGACGCTTAAAATTAAATTTGTTAATCTTAGGAACTCTCACAAAAGATTCGAAGGCCGATTCAACACCTAAATTCAATTATATTACCTAATTAATTTTCTAATAATTAAAAATTTATGATCATAGGTCATCTAAAAATATCACTAAGATGGTCTTCTAAACAATATTAAATTAAATACCTTAATTAGGCAAAATTCTTCCGACAATACAAAACCCATTAAAATCTTAAATTTAACTAAGCATTTAAGCACACAAAATCATCAATAGAAACATAAATATAAGATATAAACACATATCTATATATTAAAACAAGAGTTAATAGAAAATAGGATAGAAAGAAGGAGAAACACAACCAAAATATAGTCTAAATCTATTGAAATCCCCAACTCCAGTCCACTTTGTAGCTCTTAGGAACTCTAAACCACTAGCACAATGTTAGATTAAACTAAAAGAAACAAAAACTAAACTAAAATCTAGCTAAAAAACGAAAAAAAAAAACACTAGATAAGGACGCTCTACTCTTTATTTTCTAGCCGACTCCTCCCTTAAGTTTATGCTTTGCTTTGGATTTTATACTTGTGATTCCTGGCTGCTTAGGTCTTTGTAATTGATGTTGTGTTGTTTTGTTCGATGAACGGCCAACGTGCTGTCGTATTCAAGCCAAAGTAAGGCCTCTAATGTGCTGCCACCTGTCCTTGTAAAGCTCTACTTGTTTATTTATTGTTGTTGCCGTTTATGCCTTTGAAGGCTTCCAAATATGGTGCTATTTTGACCTTGAGCTTGTAAAGCTTTCTTTATGCCTTGACACGTGCCCTCTCCTTTAAAGCCAAAGACCATGTTGCTGAAAAGCTCCTGGAAAGCCTTCTATAAATTGTTACGGCCGCAAATATTGACCAAGACACTAAGACCAAGGAAACCTTGTCCTCTTGGCCCCCAATGTGCTGCCATCTTGAAGCTTTGGTAGGCTGTCCATTTGATGTCGTTTCATGCTATTGGAGGAGGACATGAGATCCTGCGTTTTGGTCTCCAAAGGAAGACCTCAAGTGCTGCCATTTTTGCTATGATGCTTGCCTCCTTACACGCTACTTTAAGCTACGTTTTAAGCATGGATGAAGGCTGTCCAGAGTTTCTCCGAGTGGCTACGTGAATTGGATGAAGCTCACAAGTTCCTAGACACAACTCCAAGCTGCGTTTTGCAGCTTGCTTTTATTTTATTAATTTTTTCTTTTTTTCAACATTGAAATATTCATTGACTTTTTGCTTCATTTACTATCAAATTCAACATGTACCCATTTAATAAAATGTCATGCAGTTTTGCTCCAATTTATTCCAAATTTAACATGTACCTGAAATTAACACAATCAACTATTAATTAGTGCAAATAAAATATTAAATAGGCAAAAGTATAGCAATTTATATATCTAAAACCATTGTAAAATGCCTGTTAACACTTCAATACCTCTAATTTACTTGAACAAATTTGTACTATGCAGTCAATAATATATTCCAATTTATGCACTCTATGAAATTCACTCATTGAGTTGTGGTAAAGTGAATCCTTCATACCTTCGTGCTATTTGTGATAAAGGGTTATTTATTTGCTAAGTCTTTTTCTACCTTAATCTTAACCTATTATGACACTAATTGAGGAAGTGTGTTATTAGATACTCTTTTTTTATCCAAATATGATATATAAGAGTTCTCAAAAACAAAAGACTGTCTTTTGTTCGTCCACAGAAGCAGAGTGTAAGGCAATTGTTACCACGATTAATGAGCTCCATTGTCTTTGTTCCTTGTTAAGTAAAATCCGCTTCCAACAAAATTCCATTCCCCATCTTTGATGTGATAACTTCAGTGCTACGTATGTCACTTCTACACCAATTTTTCATTATCGATCCAAACATTTGGAAATTGACTATCATTATGTTCATGATAAAGTCTTTTCCAAAGTTCTTGTTGCTCGATATCTGTCTACTCGTGAACAACTAGTTGATCTGTTTACTAAGCCCTTGTCAAAGTAAAAAATTTTGCATTTTTGAGACAAATTGAGAGTTTGGGCCCCTCCTCCTTAACTTGAGGGAGGATGATATGACTATCTCCAACATTTAAATTTTGTATTTCACATATTGACGTAATCCCTTGTAATTGCCTCTAGATTCATAGCATCTTGTACCTAGATATAAGAGTTTTATCAATGAAGATACGTAAGCCTAATTTTGCCAACAATATCTTATCATAAAATTCATTAATTGTTGTTTTGATATTAATGATTAATTGTTCGATAAGAAAGAGTTTAACTACTAAACTTTAAAACAATGGCAGGTGAGAAGACGCATATAAATACAGATATTTTATAATAGATGATCTATCCCCTAATGAATACAATACAGTATTGTAGAATCAGTCAGTCTGCTTGTGAGTGATGACATGTTTTTAACGCCCTATTACCATGAAATTATTACTATATTAGTTACTTTAAGTTTCAAAAGTTTTGGTTTTTCCAGGATGGAAGGATTATAAAAGTCGAAAATTTTTTAATTTGTATAATGTGGAGAACCATTTCTTCTTACAAGTTCAAATCATCATACTAAAAAATTCCAAAAACAATCCCATAACGATATATAGCACAATATAATAAGAACAGTACAATGAACGTGGTGAAGGAATCTTAACGAAGAACCATGAATCAAGGCAACTGAATGGAAAGTTGGAAAGCCCAAGTAATAACTAGGTTTCTTTGGTTACGCATGTTGATGTTTTTTAACTGCTTCTAACCAATTTACTAACCTGGTAACAAAGTCCCTCTTGTATACTTTGAAAGGAGTCGATTAACCAACAAGTAGTGGTAGTGGTCATCGTGAAATTATCAAATACTTTTTACAAATCAATAAACAATTTTAAGATTAAAAAAATTACATGTAGCTAATTGGTGGCTTCCAACACTTACTAACATATGAATTTCTATATATAATCCTATATTAAAAAATGCCATACGGTTTAATATATAAGGGTATATGTATTATTCTAGTAAGTTGATGGTTATTAAAGGCCGCCAACTTTGTAATAAATTTTTTAAAAATATCTAGAGATATTTGAATCATTTCGATGAATATAGCCGTCATTTATTAGGTAACATCATTTTTCTCTTTAAAAACATTATCTAAATAAAAGTGCGTCAGCATGCAAATATGACGACGTGATACGTTTCTGCTGACAAACATACCCGATTTCCAAGAAATAACAAGTCTAAGTCTTCCTATTAAATTTTCTCTGTAGGAAGAGTTAAAGAGTATGCAACATTTTATTCTGGCTCAGGCATCTATGGTAAAGCATTCTTCCGTGTATATATATAGGCATCAAGTTAAAATTATTTTATAACTTTCAAATATGTGTGTGTATATGTGTAATAAAAGTGTCTCAGTAAAGGAGGAACTTTTGATCAAATACATAATACATAAGAACCCTTTTAAGGTTTAATTCTACATATGAACTTGGAGAAGTCAGTGGAAAATCTTGCATAAAGGCAATAACATGGCAAAATAACTTGAGATACAATCTTTTTTGTGACTTTAGTTGAAGAAATGGTACAATAATCTATATATATCTAGCTTTATGTTGTGAAAACATTACGTGGTATATTTTTATGTGTAAAAAATTTCAAATGAATTACACCTAAAATTTTAGCTAAAAAATAATATAACATTAAAATTAAACTCATTAAAGGAATAATTCATTTGGTAGAACATTTGCTTAAATTTTGAAGGCAGTTGCACACTAACCATAGTTATGCTACAATTCCCCCCTCCCCCCAAACATCACGATTTTCCTTATCTGTAAAATGAAAACCCTCTCCCTCTCTTCTCTTCTCTTCTCTTCTCTTCTCTTCTCTTCCCTTTCACGCTCCTCCTCTTTATTGTGTTTTCTATGTCTGATAGCTAAGGGCATGTTTAATTGGATTATTGGTTATAATTTTTTGTTGTGGTTATTGTGTTTATGTATTGGT